>JAMPIV010000190.1:0-241293 GCA_024509875.1 Oreohelix idahoensis
TCAGTTGACAAGATCCCCTTTTTAATGGTGTTTGCCTGCCCCACTAGTCGTGTATGGCATGTCAACTTTGACCTATCGCAGTTTTGTGTGGACATGGATGGGATTGGTATAAATGTGCGAATGATGATAAGGGTTCGTGTTGTTGACAAATGTTCTTTTCTCACACTCATGTATGACGGGAAGTCATCGACACCAACGACTGTGTACCTTTTCTAAAGTTTAATTGGACGTACACACTCGACAGCACAGATAGTGACAAATCACAGGTTGGCATAATACATCATAGTACAGTGGACAAATGGTCTTGCAATGTTACATGGGCACTCATGTAGAATAATGGTATAATGGACTGTCAATAGCCAAGCACTCAGTATCGCCCATACATATATCATCTGACGTCACTGACTGAGCACGTCAGCTTGTAAACAATATTTCAGATGACTTCTAAACCTAATCTCGTTTAGCAACGATTCTTCAACATAATGTTCAGCACATATTTTTCCATATAATAATATTGAACCGCTAACAATGGGTTCTCATGTGTAGCAGTGATCTCTGGACTGATCAAGCGATAATACGGGCATCCCTTTTCTCTTCTTGAAAGTCCTACATGTTTTGGTTCCAAGATGGCTCCACTCGTGAACTGTCACTCACGTTTGAATACAGATAATGAATCTGTTCTAAAGTTAGTCATTCATACAACATTTCGTTGCTCTGTAGATTTGGTCATGAACAATAGACTGCATTCTACAGAATAATATAGTGCTGCTAGGAATCGAAGTCGTTTTTCATCGAGTCAAATATATTCTCTTAAACATTCAAATCGTAATTATCGACAATGGTGGCTTCGATCGAGAGTTCATAAGAGTATCTTTGATTACCTTGGTAGAGGGAATATGAAACTGCCATTCCTTGGCAAGATGAATAAACACTGGGGTAAAGCATACACGATAGGTCTAGACGACTATCACTTTCCCCAAAACCACTGAGATCATTTTTCAAGGCATCAAGCCGACATAGCAAAACACACACAGTCCCTATCAGGGACGAAAGCCAAATCACACCCCACTCAAGCGACACATCCGCCGAATAGCCTTTGACCTCTCTAGAGACAACAGAACATATAGTTCGACTTAGATATGTAAAGATATACAGATATAAGACAGACTTGTCCTACTCAGACAAACAATACACATAAATTCAGGCCATAGATATTCTGAAGCAAGAACAATCTATTATTACCCAAACAACGAATAAATCGCAGTAAAATGTATTTATCCGCGGAGTTCAAGGGAAGTAACTCAATAATGACTTTCCCTTAAGCACTAAAAAAATTACCTATGTATAATATTGTAAGATATCAAAGACTGCACGTAACAGTCTTACCACACCTCCCGGGGAAAAAAAAAAATGGAACATTTTTTTTTTTTTGAAATACATCTAGGAGCAACGTACAATAGGCTCACAACGCATGAATAATGCGCAGATGAAAATATCAGGAATACCTATAACGCCTAATATGAGGCTAAGTCGACTTATGGAGCGACTGGTGAGAATGTGTCTCATAAACTGAGAGAAATTATTTCTCTACAAGTATATTTTTCAGGAAGGTGTCATCAAAGTATAATACAATTCTGGCAATTACACAATGCCTAAAAAATTCATATCATCACTACGTATTAGATATCTTAAATTTATGATTTATGAAGAAAAAATCATCAAGCACAGCGGTGAATAAACATACATGAACCGCTATGTAGTGATACAATCATTATATTATTAAATTACAAATGTGTATCTATCATGATATAGAAAAGGAACTACTATAGAACTAGACATATCAAGAAGTCTAAGCCCTAATAGTTATGTGGAATCATGTGGGCATCTTGACAGAATGTCTGCCATCACATTATCTGATCCCCGAATAGCTCGCACAGAGAAATGAAAAGGTTGAAGAGCAATTGCATATCGAGTAGACCTCGAGCTCTTCAAATTCTTACTCTGTATAGCAGTAAGAGCTTTTTGGTCTGTTTCTACTATGAAATGTGCGCCTAGAAGGAATCTCTGTAGTTTGAGGATCGACCAAACCATAGCTAATAGCTCACGGTCTAAAACCGAATAATTCCTTTCTGCCGCATTAAGTTTTCTGGAAATATACATTACAGGATGCAGAGTTCCAGAGTACTCTTGCATTAGTGCCGCTCCAATCCCAGTGGATGAAGCGTCACTACGAAGAACGAATGTCTTATCTTTAGTGGGTAGCACTAAAATAGGTGGTGTTGAAAACAGTGTTTTAATCTTATCCAGAGAGCATTGGCATTCCTGAGACCAGTGGACCACATTAGGCGAACCTTTCTTTAGAAGTGTTGAGAGAGGTGCCATGATAGAGGATAGATTCTGAATGAATCTGCCATAAAATTGAATAAGACCTAACAGACTTCTCACCTGTTTTTTAGTCTTAGGGATTGAGATGTTAAGTATCTTACTAGTATTATGGTCCTCTGTCTTTAGGAAACCATGACCAACTCGGTGGCCTAGGAAAGAAATTTCGCTAAAACCAATATAGGCTTTAGAGGGTTTCGCTGTCAGGTTGTGCTCACGCAAAGTAGACAGCAATTCATCTAACCCTGAATAGTGATCTTCCCAAGTATCGCTGAAAAGACAGATGTCGTCTAGATATGCAATGACATCTGACCGATAAGATAGGATTCGGCGCATCATGCGTACGAACGTAGCTGGTGCGTTCATAAGACCGAAAGGCATAAAATTCCATTGGAACAAACCTCTAGGTGTTGAAAAAGCCGTGAGAGGTTTGGCGCGTTCAGATAAAGGAACTTGCCAATATCCCTTAGACAAATCAAGTTTAGTGAAAAAATGAGATTTGGAGAGTCGAGTAAGTAGCTCTTCCAGTAAAGGCATAGGTTCGGCATCGAACTTCGTTACTTGATTCAATTTTCGATAGTCAACGCAAAGACGTATGTTATTGTCTTTTTTACGCACAATAACCATCGGCGAAGAATACGCAGAGGTGGATGGTTCGATTATTTTCAAATCTATCATCACATCCAACTCTTTCTCGACCTGTGCTTGGAAATGTATAGGTATAGGATAAGGTCTAACCCTAATAGGAGTATGGTCAGTTAGCACAATGTCATGTTGAATGACATTAGTTTGTCCAGGGATGTCAGTGAGTACATCCTGAAATGTTTGCAACATAGTTGAAACTTGTCGCTGTTCTCCTAGAGACAAATCAGGAGAGACAGTAACGTTCTTCCATGATTCACTGGAATGAAGTGGGATCATTGGAAGAGGAAGATTTACATCTGAAAAACTTGTTTCCTCATCCTGTATCACGGACAGTGATGAGTAATGACCATGTGGTACTGGAGAATTGTCCGTTGCTTGGAAAATGGGTTGCAAATAATCCGGACGTTCATGGAATTCAGTAAGCATATTGATGTGGAAGGTTTTATGCTTCCCATCAATATCGACAATATAGTCGACATCGGAAATTTTCGATATTATATCGTACGGACCTTTCCAAGAAATAAGTAATCTGTTTTCCCTACAAGGTAGTAATACAAATGCTTTGTCACCAGGACAAAGTTGTCGTAAGCATCTTCTTATTGGCAAATTGCCTTGCCTTCTGTTTCGCAAATTCAGAAGAAGAAGTTGCTAATTTGCATGCTTCGATAATTTTTTGTCTCAACGCGATGACATATTCGTAGGATGACTTTGTGTCATCGTCAATATTGTCAGATGTTATGAGATCGTGAAGCAACGACATAGGGCCACGCGGACGCGCGCCAAAGACGAGTTCAAAGGGAGAAAATCCCGTATGTTCATTGGGTACCTCTCTGTAAGCGAAGAGGGCCGCAGGTAAAACTCTGTCCCAGTCTTGAGGATGATCCTCAGTTATCTTCCCCAGTAAGTTTTTAAGTGTTCTATTAAGGCGTTCGACCATACCATAGACATTGGATGGTAGATACTACTTAAAGATCTATCTATCTGCAGGGTAGACATTACTTGAGACATGGTATCTGATATTAGTTGGGTGCCATGGTCTGACAATATCTCTCCGGGGAACCCCAGACGAGAAAATATAAGCCAAAGAGCATCTGCAATATCAGCAGTAGTAATGCTCTTCAGAGGAATAGCCTCTGGCCAACGTGTGCACATATCAACACACGTCAAGATAAACTGATGTCCTCTGGCAGACTTGATCTTAAATGGACCAATAATGTCTATGGCCATTTTTTTGAAACGGCCGAATAGGAATGTCCGCCGCCTGAATGGGTGCAGCATGCCGTGGACCTTTGGATTTAACTTCCTGACATACTTTACAAGATCGACAATAAATCCGTATGTCCTTGTTTACCAATGGCCAAAAGAAAGCCGCAAGGACTCTTGACTTAGTACGGGAAAAACCCATGTGTCCAGCACACTGAGAGTCGTGAGCGTGCTGCAAAATTTTAACTCTCAAATTCTTGGGAACCAGGATTTGAGAATGACTTGACGTAATGGAGTCTTGAACCATACGTACAAGTACGCCATTCTTCTTTGTAATCCACGATTTACGACTTGTGTCCTTATTCGGATCACCTTTAGTTGCAAGAATGAAGAATTTCTTCAGAGTGGGATCATCTTCTTGCTGTTTTATAAACGAGTCACGAGAAATTACCAAGGGATTATCTTGGTTATGCACTTCATTATCTTCAGTAGATGAAGTTTCAGGCACATTAAGAGCCTGAGCTCTAGTGACTACAGCGTTAGCAATCTGCATGTTTTGCCTTTCCCACGTGGAAATTTGTTGCGGAGTGCATTCCTTGACTCCATGAATGCGACCGATGATGAGGTCAGCGATCGGATTCGGAAGAAGACATGCGTGTACATCTCCTGTAAAGAAAGGAGTAGCAATCCTAATGATAGCGGTAGAGTATTTCTCTAATGTGCCGCCAAATGTTACACATTTGACTACTTGTCCAGTGGCACGGGAAGGATCTACGAGTGACTGCCTAACACCAATTGTGGTGCATCCAGAATCAAATAGCACAGAGACTGGATTGTTATTCACTAAACCCTTATGTAAGACAAGAGACCCTCTTCCATCATGCGCGACTGATGCTGGAAGAGCAGGAAGAGGATGGCCACAGCTTAAAGTAGTCACTGTGGTTGGCTCAAATAACGTTTTGCATTGGGGGCACTGAGATGCTCTCCCAAAATCAAAAGCGGCACATGCCATATTACTAGCATCATTATTATCTTTACTCTGTTTATAGGCTTCATGGGACTCTTGTTGTGCAGAGTTTGCCTGAAAATGTGGTTTATGTCTTTTGTATTGAGATCTACCTCGGTTATTATCACCTCTGTAGTTATTGTTACCTCTATTGTAACCCCTATTTGGGTTTGAGTCATAGTACCCTTGGTTACCATTATCATATTCATTATAATGAGTATCTCTGTAATTATGATCTTGTTGACTCCAAGACGGATACCCCTGATAGTTTCTATAATTACTTCCTCTACGGAAATTCCTATAATTATGACCACCCCTGTGTCGAGAGCTATCAGGTCGTCTCCAGTTCTTTGAAGAAGAACCCTGAAATGATTGGTTACCTTGGTTTTGATAACTATTATGGTTACCTTTTTTATCAAATCTGTTTTGAGGTCCCTGAAATCTGTGTGAATAATTGGGATTGTATGGTGTTGCTGAAGCAACTGGCATACTCTCCTTAATCTTAGTGTTGCCAAAAGTCACGTCGGGGTGTGCAGTGACATATTGGGAACAATATTCTTCCATTTCTTTTAGAGATTTAGGTTTACGCTCATGTATAAATTCAAGGAAAGGTTTGTTCACACATGACATAATCTTATCTCTGAGCAACAAATCCATAAGTCCTTCATACGTTTTTTCTGTTTTGGAAAGCTCAATCCAACGATCAACTGTGAGACGTGCCTTTGCAGTGAATTCTGAGAATTCTACCCCCGTCTCAGGTACCATCGTCTTAAATAAAAGGCGATAGCCTTCCTCACTTAGCTGATATTTTTTTATCAAAGCCGCCCTAATGACATCATAATTATCCTTATCTGCTTCTCCTACAAGGCATAATCTAGTCAAAGATTCACCTTTCAAGTTTTCTGATAATTGATTAGCGTATTGTGATTTATCCACATTATGTGTACGACAAGAACGTTCAAATCTATCCAGCCAGAATGTAATATCGTCACTGGACTGATTGAACGGTGGAACCTTAACCTTGTAAGTAGAAGGTTTACCATTACCACTAGATGCCTGATTAACATTACTCATACTTGTCAATCTCAATTTCTCCAACTCAAATTCATGTTCTCTTATTGCTTTTTTCTCTTCAGCATCTAATCTTTTTTGTTCAGCCTCCCTGTCTAATCTTTTTTGTTCAGCCGCAGCTTCTCTTTCCAATCTTTTTTGTTCAGCTTCACTGTCTAATCTTTTTTGTTCAGCCGCAGCTTCTCTTTCCAATTTTTTTTGTTCAGCTTCAAATCTCCTTTCCTCTACCTGCATCTGCAATTTCTTTTGTTCAGCAGCAGCCTCAGCTTCTTTTTCTAATCTTTTCTCTTCCGCCATAGCTTTTCTTTCTTCTGCAGCTAATCTTTTCTCTTCTGCAGCTAATCTTTTCTCTTCTGCAGCTAATGCTTTGTCATATTGAGCAACTGCAAATTGTTCTAATTGTTGACCAGTCTTATCAAGAGCTTTCCCTTGTGTAATGAAATAATCTAAAGTAGACATGATGCCTAACAATAATACGAATCACCTGAATCAATAATAATACCCCAAGTTCTCAATGACTTGATTTATCAGTATACTATCCCAATATCTGTGGGTCACAATCCTTTAATAAGGTCTTGTATAATAGTAATAATAATCAGGTTCTGGTCTATACCATAATCCAAGTGCAGTGCACAGGCAATTGTGTCTTATGAAATATACCCATATAAAACATATGTCAACCAACAGAATACATAAAGTACAAATAGGACTGACAATACAAGAACGTTTGCAGAAATCAAAATAAATCAAATAGGGAAATCAATGAAAATACTCACTGAATCTGCAAAGAATAACAACACAAATGACGTCACAATATATGAATATAAATTATGAATAGAACTGAAAGATAGAAAAGGTTAGACCAACAAATTACAAACAAATCAAAACAAAACTAAAGAACAAAGAAATATTACAAAAATAACAATAATTACAGACTTCACAGCTAACACAAAAGCAACAGTTGTCGCAGCAAATTTTCAATCAAGAAAAATTGCACCTATAGAAAACGCCCACAACGGACCCTCTATGACGTGGGATACTCTGTTGTGAGGACGCCGCCCAACCTTAAACACAACCCGCTGACATAGAAACTAACATACTATACAAACAAATAACATGTAAACATAAATATATATAAATTATGTGTATGATAGTATGTGTTGCAAAATAGGCTCAGTCTTACAGTAATGGCAAAGTTATTTTTCATGAAAACAAACAAACTGCCACTTTATTCAATTAAACATTCTGGCCTTAAATATTAAAGTTCATATATGGCAAACAAGAAGATCCATCGATGAAACCAGGACTTCTTAGTTCACAAATACTGTCTTTCTGTTAACACTGACAAGAATTGATCCAACTGTTCTGTGAAACTCTATAATGTCTAATGTAAAAAATGTCAACAACGCTGACCTACATACTGCATTCACTTGACAGGTCACGTGACGAAGCGTTGACAAAGAGCAAACCAATACTGCAAGTGTGTCGTATCAGCCACAGGAAACGGTCTGGTATCGGTAATCTGTTGACTTCTGAATTTCTGCGAGGTCAAACCCAGAAAGCTGGTCCACCAGTTGATAATGTTGATAATTTAGTTGGATATAATATATGTTGATAAAGTACACCAGAACACTCCTAGGCGGGAAGACAGGCGTCTATCATCATCAGTTGACAAGATCCCTATGGTGTTGCCTGCCCCACTGTAGTGTATGGAATGTCAACTTGACCTACGCAGTGTTGTGTAGACATGGATGGAGTGTATAATGTGCGAATGATGATAAAGGGTTCGTGTTGTTGACAAATGTTCTCTTCTCACACTCATGTATGACCGGAAGTCATCGACACCAACGACTGTGTACCTTTTCTAAAGTTTAATTGGACGTACACACTCGACAGCACAGATAGTGACAAATCACAGGTTGCCATAATACATCATAGTACAGTGGACAAATGGTCTTGCAATGTTACATGGGCACTCATGTAGAATAATGGTATAATGGACTGTCAATAGCCAAGCACTCAGTATCGCCCATACATATATCATCTGACGTCACTGACTGAGCACGTCAGCTTGTAAACAATATTTCAGATGACTTCTAAACCTAATCTCGTTTAGCAACGATTCTTCAACATAATGTTCAGCACATATTTTTCCATATAATAATATTGAACCGCTAACAATGGGTTCTCATGTGTAGCAGTGATCTCTGGACTGATCAAGCGATAATACGGGCATCCCTTTTCTCTTCTTGAAAGTCCTACATGTTTTGGTTCCAAGATGGCTCCACTCGTGAACTGTCACTCACGTTTGAATACAGATAATGAATCTGTTCTAAAGTTAGTCATTCATACAACATTTCGTTGCTCTGTAGATTTGGTCATGAACAATAGACTGCATTCTACAGAATATAGTGCTGCTAGGAATCGAAGTCGTTTTTCATCGAGTCAAATATATTCTCTTAAACATTCAAATCGTAATTATCGACAATGGTGGCTTCGATCGAGAGTTCATAAGAGTATCTTTGATTACCTTGGTAGAGGGAATATGAAACTGCCATTCCTTGGCAAGATGAATAAACACTGGGGTAAAGCATACACGATAGGTCTAGACGACTATCACTTTCCCCAAAACCACTGAGATCACTTTTTCAAGGCATCAAGCCGACATAGCAAAACACACACAGTCCCTATCAGGACGAAGCCAAATCACACCCACTCAAGCGACACATCCGCCGAATAGCCTTTGACCTCTCTAGAGACAACAGAACATATAGTTCGACTTAGATATGTAAAGATATACAGATATAAGACAGACTTGTCCTACTCAGACAAACAATACACATAAATTCAGGCCATAGATATTCTGAAGCAAGAACAATCTATTATTACCCAAACAACGAATAAATCGCAGTAAAATGTATTTATCCGCGGAGTTCAAGGGAAGTAACTCAATAATGACTTTCCCTTAAGCACTAAAAAATTACCTATGTATAATATTGTAAGATATCAAAGACTGCACGTAACAGTACCCTTCTTGTTCCAGAGATAGTACCCTCAACCTGTACCACCAAGCCAATTTTGGCCATCAGACTGTTTGCTCAGAGAAGTAGGTTAAGGCACTAGCAGATGTCTTTTTTCACGTGTTCTTGGGGGGTCGTTACTTTAACAATAAATTCCCACTATGACTCCGTACTTTCAGTTTCCTCAGATCCCGGTTTTCCTTATTAAAATGAAAGAGTTTTCCTGGGCTGTTTAAGTCCTTCAAAATGCTCCAACAAAGTCCAGTCTGATAAATGGAATTATGATTTTAACTCTGGCAGTCTGGTTGTCATCTTGGCAAGCGATTCTCACAGTGAACTAGACTTGCAAAAATGTCAGGTTATATGTCCCTTCTTCCCCCGCATTTGTTTGTTACGATGCTAAGGAGGGTTCCAATCGTCTCAAACATGCGTGTTTGGTGGAGTAATTCAAAACTATTTCCGCCTTAAATTCTTTGCGTGATGCCAAAGGTCACGTCTCCCATATATGAAAGTGACACTTGCGTACACTCTTTCGACAATGTGTTCAAATGCAACATCTTACTTTTATCTAAAGTAATCTCCTTGAAACCGGTGGACAGAAAATGATGATGTCATTCATGTCTGTCCCAGAAGGTGTCGCACATACAAGTAATCTCATTATCCGTCGCTTGTGCACACAAAATCCGTCTGCAGGCGAGTAATTTTATCGCCGGGCACGGCTTGAGCAAACAAAACTAATGCGAAAACTGACCAGGCCCATATGGGTTCTACCTGCGTCAATCTCCGCAAAGCTGTGAAGCGCCAGCAAATGTGATGAATTATCACCAAAAAGAGTGTCACGTGACCTGAAAATATCAAATATCTGCTTGATAAGAGAAAGAAAAGGGTGCCGACCTCTGAAAAGCACGTAATAAAGTCAGTACAACAACTGTCACAGAATACGGCCGTAGTGGACAAGAGAGCGATCCAAAAATTATATGACATACATATACAGAGTCGAATAAAGAACAAATAGTATTCTTGTACAAATACAGAGTGGAATAAAGAACAAATTTTTATGAAGTTTAAAAGAAAAACATTCATTTTCATTAATAAACGCAAATCTTATATATAGCTTAAATGTCTTGACTGCAGGAAGAATGGTGGACATAGCTATTGCCGATCCATGTTTTAAGCAGTAAAACACCGGTAGAATAACATCAAATACAAAAAAAGTTGAAGCTTTGAGATGATGACAGAACAACAAAACAGTCAGACATGTCGACAAATGTCGGACAACAAGGAATTTAGGAACAACAAGGTGAATTTAGGAACACAAATTAGAACAACATTAGAAGTAAGCAGGGAAAATGTACAAGGTAAACAGGTACATGAATTAGCTGTGCTCATTTGAGCCCCTGTAGTGGGTTTTGATGGTATTGTATGGTTGATGTCACTTAGTGGGATGTATGAGGTCAGTTGTGAAGGCTCCTGAGATAAATGTAGATGTGAATTACAGAAGGCCCTTCGTACTACCACTTACGACCTCACCCATATCTTTTTTACTAATGAATGTGGCTACGTTAAATTCTAGGGTACTGATATGTACTGTGTTGTATTAGTATATACAAACACACACACAGATAATTACTAAGTGTAATAATATTAATAAAATTTATAACACACTGAACTGACTCAGCTGTTTTAGTTTTAGATATAGAAATTTTCTTTAAGTTTATTTGTTCTGAACCAAGGTTTTATTTTGGTCAGAACATATGAAAGGTTATGAAGTTATGAATGAAATGCATGGATATATGTCATAATAAAATGAAAGGTGTATACATATGTATTTTACAAGACTAGTTAATATTAATACTGTTTATATTTTAAACTTCTCTGGGAGAACGATTAATGGATGTGCTGATGGGGTGGCGTCATCACTCCCATTCTGTAACTACAGGAGCTGTGTCCATTAGATTACAACTTTATGCTGTGTCTTTCCCAAAGTTCAGTAAACCGTGGTGGGGAAATTATTATAAGTTCCTTAGAAATATGGTGAATCTTCAGCAGGCCATTTAGTACTCATCTGGTCTGCGAAGAACTGATGCAGAACCAGGTGGTCCACTTCTCTCGACAGCTAGAATAGAACGATAGTCTGCTTCTATACGCTGTTTGCCTGCATACACGTCTGCTAGTGTAACTTTGAATACTTATGTAGCACTAGCTTAGTGCCACATCAGAAACCCACACTTCTGAAACAAAATTGGTGCTGTGTCAGTACTCTATACACTGCACCACTTTTACACAGCACAACACATCAACAATATACAGAAATGGGTCAGATCTCTCTGACCATACAGCACATCTTACCAAGTTGGTTTCATATTGTATCAATTCCCCCAAAGTCTGCAGTGCATATGAGATATGTTCAATAGTTTTCTATTATCCAATAAGATAGGTGATATGTTCCCACATATCTCAATACTTGATCCGCCCTTCATAATCCTTGCTGGCGTCTATGTATTTTGTTTATCTCTAGACCCTGAACTTGGGCTGGGGATCTAGAGCGAACCCCTTACTTGTTGTAAGAGACAGATTTTGATATGGCAGTATCAAATCACTCGAAATATTAAACAATATTAAAATATACAAAAGAAATGCTTTCATTCTTACCAGAATTACGAATAGAGAACACAGTTATATTCTAGCAAAACTCAGCTGAGCTGCTGGCTCTAGTATGGCGTCCCTCTAAATATGGAATAGCTTTCTGGGAAATACACCACTGAATTATTTACTGTGTCTACTACTGGACAGCTTTTAGTTGAATGGCAAAAATGCGCGTCTGTGCGCCAATAATATGATTATCTTTGGCCAATCACCGACTTCCCCCCTTTCAAATTTCAAACCTACAACCAAAAGTCAATTCAGTCATACCTCAGTCAAGTATGTATTATTGTCTGTTGGTCCGTCTGTCTCTACTTGCGTTTCACAAAAAAAAACACTTGTTTTTTGAACCAACTCTGCCGTCCCCTACACAATTTTGTCTTTAAAGTTATTTTTAGCCACAATTCTCCACCACATTCCCTCTCTTTCATTTCAACTAGATTTTTACGTTTGCAGACTCAATGCCAAGATTTTGGTTAATTTTAGTGACATGGGTTAACAGTGTAGTCGTTCGTCTGATATGAACAATACAGTCTTTTGTCAATATCTTCCTTATTATCTATTCGTCTGGATAATTTAAAGTATATTATTTGTCAGCTCAAGATGGGCTATCAAACTAGCTAAGTTTTATTTTCGTAACATTATTATTAAGAAAACACATTTTTTTTTCTCGTCTATTTTTTTTTTTTTTTTTGGAAATATCTTCGAGAAGCTTCTGTAATGCGTTTGCCGCTGATTTCAAATAAACAACCAAGTATCGCAAAAGCGTCCAAGAAATGACTGTTGCATATAATAGCTAAGGTCCCTTTTGTCCATTTCTTTACATTGTGTCACTAGTGGACGTGAATTTTTTCCTTTCCCCACCAATTGCGTCTTTTTAGCCTTGCTAGTTTCAAACACGTGTTCAGTCATATTTTTTCTTTTTGATCTCCGTTCCCTCCCGTCTCCAAGGGTAAACGTTTTGTCTGCACGTCTAACAAGTTAGTTTCCATGGCGGGTAGTGAACCGCGGCATGGGCGATCATGTCTTCTAGTAGCTTATGCATTATTTTTATCCCTACATTTTATCTTGATAGTTGGAGATATTTTAACGTTGTATCACGGTTAAATTTATCACACATCTCCCCACTTGAAAACATGCCTACGGCAAGTTCCAAAACCAGTGATACACATAGATAAAATTACTCCTCACGCCTGCCACTACTCTAATTTTGATCACAGGGGTGCCTACTGAGGAAATCTGCACCGACATTCAATTTGCCTGGGATATATTGGATAATACATCCGTATGTTCCTCCAGAACCTGTTGAACTCTCTCCCTCTGATTTTTAGTCAGGTGCTTACTGACTTTTACCTGTGCTGCTGTTTCACAAGGATGTAATGGGTATTCATGTGAGGTGAGTGGTTCCTTTTGCATTTGAGTTGCGATAGCCAAGGTCAGTAAGGGGGTGCTTTCCTGGAGTGGTCTGTCCAGATACTTCTTTAAAAGGTTTACATGATAAACTTTCTCCTTCCCCTTTTTGTCAATTTTATAGTTTGTTCTAGACACCTTCTCTAGAACCGTATATGGACCTTGCCATCCAATTTGTAATTTATTCTGGCTGCCGGGTAGTAGAAGAAGCACCTTCTCTCCCACAGCTAGTTCTCTGTCCTTTGCCTTCCTATTAAAATATGCTGCATGTTTCTTCCTGGCTTGTTTCAAATTATCATTTGCCAGTTTCCATCCAGCTTTCAAACGAGTGGTCAGTTCGTTCACATATTGGTAAGATGAGGTAACAGTCTCCTCTGCCTTCTCATCTGTCCAGGTCCTTAATAAAGCTTCTAATGGACCTTTTATTGGTCTCCCAAATAGCAGAGTTGCTTGAACCATCCCGGTTGAACTATGTGGTACCTCCCGATACGCAAACAACGCGGCGGGCAGGAATTGATCCCACAGATCCGGTTTTTCGTGTGCCAGCTTTCTCAGGATAGAAATGAGAGTCCCATTGAACCTCTCTACCTGGCCGTTCCCTTGTGGATGGTACGGACTACAATGAAAGTGTCTGGCTTGAAATAGCTTAAAAACTTCTTCCGTTAGTTTCCCCTTGAACTGTGAGCCATTATCAGTCAAGATTTGATGCGGGAATCCTAATCGGGTGAATATTGTAAGTAGTGCCTCTGCTACATGTTTTGAATCAATTGACGGCAGGGCTACCGCCTCTCCCCCACATAGAACAAGTGTCCACCAGAGTAAGGATGTAACTGTTCCTCCTCTTGGTCCGAGTGAGAGGTCCCACAATATCCACTGCAACCCTCTCAAAAGGTGTTCCCACTATGGGCATTTCCCCTAGAGTTGCAGGAGCAGTCCAATGCTTTGGAGCTACCCGTTGACATTCTGGGCAGGATTTGACATATCTTTTTATATCCTCCGTTATCCCTGGCCAGAAGTAATGACAGGCTATACGCTGTCCTGTGGCGCTGATCCCCATGTGACCACTGAAGGGAATCGCATGCCTGAGTTCCATCACTTTATCCCTATATGAAGTGGGAAGTACCAGCTGGTTGTGACCATTTGTTCCAGTTCCGGCCTTCCTATATAATAGTTTGTTCTTCATAAAGTATTCTCCCTTGCTTGGAGGTGTGTGGCATTTGGGCAATTTTTTGAAACATGGCTTGAGGGTCTTATCCTCAGCCTGCGCCTTCCTCATCTCCTCTGGATGAGCATTTATAGGTTCACCTTCTTCCTCCTTTTTCTGTGACCTGGTCTGCACTGTCGCCATGATCATAGGTCTCTCGGGATTCCCCAAGAAGACGTATCTACACCCCAATATCAGAGGGTAGATTGGTTCATCTATCACTGCTGCTCTGATTTCTCCTTCCACATAGCGAGTTTTCACCGTTATCCTTGCGATGGGAAGTGTCATGAGTGGTATGTCCTTAGTCGCCCCTTGTATTTCCACTGTTTCTGTGGTATACTGACTTGGGTCCACTAGGCTAGACTTCACAACTGAATCATAATCCAAACCTGTATCATAAAGGCACCTTATGGTGACCCCATTACAAATAACATCCTCACAAACTTGGGGGTGATAAGGTTCCTGTTGTCCATTAGGATTAACCTTTAATCTTTGAGTCCCCGACTTCATTGCAGCAATGTTTGAAGGTTTCCTTCTACAAAATTCGGTGTTATGGTTGTCTTTCTTACACCATTTGCACCATCTTTTTCCTTGGTTAGACGGTTTTCTTTCATTATATTTTTGGTCATTGAACTGTGAGTTTCTGTCACGATAGTCATTTCTTGGCCGTTCAAGGTTTGTCCTACCTTTATTACCCTGTTCTCTATTATCATATTTATTAAGTTGCTGTGGAGCTTTAAAATTATCTATGTGCTTCTTTTTAGCACCACTTACCTCTGCCTGGGCTGCCTTTTACCTCTCAGCGACATTTAAAACCTCCCCCAACCTCTCTGCACCTTGTTCCATGAGAAATTTTCTCAAGTCTGGAGCCATGGACTCTCTCAATTGCTCTATCATGATCATCTCTTTAAGATCTTGGGTCTTCCCCAGAGCAGTCTATTTCTCCAAATAGGTTTCCAGTCTGGCAGAGAATTGGTGGTATGTCTCCCCAGACAACAGTTTGGCATTTCTAAATTTCTTACGATAAAATTCACCATTTTTTTCGTGTCTTAACAACAAAGCCTGCTTTAGCATGTCATAATTGTCTTGGTCTTCTCTGTTCATTTTAGCAAATACTTCATAAGAAGTACCTCTCAGTCCCTGTGATAACTTTAAACTCCACCTCTCTCTCTCTAACCCATATGTAGTAGCTAATAACTCAAAACGACTGAGGTACCCCTCTATGTCATCTTCTTTCTCAACAAAATGGTCTAAATGAAACCCCATAGCTGAGTTTGAGGCACCCTGACCAGCTGCAGCATCTGAGGCAAAAGGGCTGGCACCATTTTCAGGAGCCTGGCCTTGTAACTCCAGCTCCCTTAGTCGTAATTCGTGCTCCCTTTGCAACCTTCTATCTTCTGCCTCCCTTTCGGCCTTTTTATCTTCTGCTTCCCTTTCGGCCTTTTTATCTTCTGCTTCCCTTTCGGCCTTTTTATCTTCTGCTTCCCTTTCGGCCTTTTTATCTTCTGCCTCAATCTGCAGCCTCTTAAGTTCTCTATCAGCCTCTATTTGTAACCTCTTCTCTTCAGCTAACCTCCTATCTTCCCTTTCAATATACTTGTCACATTCAGCAGTAACATACTGAATTAAAACCTGACCATCCATTCCCATATCCTTCGCCGTTAGCACAGCAGCTGATCTGAACTTTGCCAGCTCAGCCATACTTTTTAGACAATTTAGCAATGAGCAAGATAAATTTAATTATCTAATAACTAAAGTAATTCTAATTAATTACTAAACAAGGTAATTTTAATTTTTTAATTAATTAACTAATTTCCACTGGCTGTGAAGATTCACCAACCTTTTTTTCTCACTTTCAATTTTAAGGGACACTTTTAATTTTAACAATTTGTTCCCCTGATTTAATTCTCCCACCAGGAGATCCTAATATTATTGATAAGCTAATTATCCCTGGACAAGACCCCAATATATGTAGTGGGTTTTGATGGTATTGTATGGTTGATGTCACTTAGTGGGATGTATGAGGTCAGTTGTGAAGGCTCCTGAGATAAATGTAGATGTGAATTACAGAAGGCCCTTCGTACTACCACTTACGACCTCACCCATATCTTTTTTACTAATGAATGTGGCTACGTTAAATTCTAGGGTACTGATATGTACTGTGTTGTATTAGTATATACAAACACACACACAGATAATTACTAAGTGTAATAATATTAATAAAATTTATAACACACTGAACTGACTCAGCTGTTTTAGTTTTAGATATAGAAATTTTCTTTAAGTTTATTTGTTCTGAACCAAGGTTTTATTTTGGTCAGAACATATGAAAGGTTATGAAGTTATGAATGAAATGCATGGATATATGTCATAATAAAATGAAAGGTTTATACATATGTATTTTACAAGACTAGTTAATATTAATACTGTTTATATTTTAAATTTCTCTGGGAGAACGATTAATGGATGTGCTGATGGGGTGGCGTCATCACTCCCATTCTGTAACTACAGGAGCTGTGTCCATTAGATTACAACTTTATGCTGTGTCTTTCCCAAAGTTCAGTAAACCGTGGTGGGGAAATTATTATAAGTTCCTTAGAAATATGGTGAATCTTCAGCAGGCCATTTAGTACTCATCTGGTCTGCGAAGAACTGATGCAGAATCAGGTGGTCCACTTCTCTCGACAGCTAGAATAGAACGATAGTCTGCTTCTATACGCTGTTTGCCTGCATACACGTCTGCTGGTGTAACTTTGAATACTTATGTAGCACTAGCTTAGTGCCACATCAGAAACCCACACTTCTGAAACAAAATTGGTGCTGTGTCAGTACTCTATACACTGCACCACTTTTACACAGCACAACACATCAACAATATACAGAAATGGGTCAGATCTCTCTGACCATACAGCACATCTTACCAAGTTGGTTTCATATTGTATCAATTCCCCCAAAGTCTGCAGTGCATATGAGATATGTTCAATAGTTTTCTATTATCCAATAAGATAGGTGATATGTTCCCACATATCTCAATACTTGATCCGCCCTTCATAATCCTTGCTGGCGTCTATGTATTTTGTTTATCTCTAGACCCTGAACTTGGGCTGGGGATCTAGAGCGAACCCCTTACTTGTTGTAAGAGACAGATTTTGATATGGCAGTATCAAATCACTCGAAATATTAAACAATATTAAAATATACAAAAGAAATGCTTTCATTCTTACCAGAATTACGAATAGAGAACACAGTTATATTCTAGCAAAACTCAGCTGAGCTGCTGGCTCTAGTATGGCGTCCCTCTAAATATGGAATAGCTTTCTGGGAAATACACCACTGAATTATTTACTGTGTCTACTACTGGACAGCTTTTAGTTGAATGGCAAAAATGCGCGTCTGTGCGCCAATAATATGATTATCTTTGGCCAATCACCGACTTCCCCCCTTTCAAATTTCAAACCTACAACCAAAAGTCAATTCAGTCATACCTCAGTCAAGTATGTATTATTGTCTGTTGGTCCGTCTGTCTCTACTTGCGTTTCAAAAAAAAACACACTTGTTTTTTGAACCAACTCTGCCGTCCCCTACACAATTTTGCCTTTAAAGTTATTTTTAGCCACAATTCTCCACCACATTCCCTCTCTTTCATTTCAACTAGATTTTTACGTTTGCAGACTCAAGGCCAAGATTTTGGTTAATTTTAGTGACATGGGTTAACAGTGTAGTCGTTCGTCTGATATGAACAATACAGTCTTTTGTCAATATCTTCCTTATTATCTATTCGTCTGGATAATTTAAAGTATATTATTTGTCAGCTCAAGATGGGCTATCAAACTAGCTAAGTTTTATTTTCGTAACATTATTATTAAGAAAACACATTTTTTTTCTCGTCTATTTTTTTTTTTTTTTTTGGTGAAATATCTTCGAGAAGCTTCTGTAATGCGTTTGCCGCTGATTTCAAATAAACAACCAAGTATCGCAAAAGCGTCCAAGAAATGACTGTTGCATATAATAGCTAAGGTCCCTTTTGTCCATTTCTTTACATTGTGTCACTAGTGGACGTGAATTTTTTCCTTTCCCCACCAATTGCGTCTTTTTAGCCTTGCTAGTTTCAAACACGTGTTCAGTCATATTTTTTCTTTTTGATCTCCGTTCCCTCCCGTCTCCAAGGGTAAACGTTTTGTCTGCACGTCTAACAAGTTAGTTTCCATGGCGGGTAGTGAACCGCGGCATGGGCGATCATGTCTTCTAGTAGCTTATGCATTATTTTTATCCCTACATTTTATCTTGATAGTTGGAGATATTTTAACGTTGTATCACGGTTAAATTTATCACAGCCCCTTATAGCTTCGTGTGTGTGTTTGTGTCTGTGGTCTTTGTTTACTTCTTTTATAATGATTATGATGAAAACCCATATTCTTTTCGTTCTCTTCAGTTGAGACCAGTTATGATTTGCCTTGTCATTAATTATTTTATCTTTGTTTTTCCTGTACTGATTAATCCATACCGATTGTATATATGACCCTGTGTAGTTCGGGGGGGGGGGGGGAATCTTATGAGGCACAGATTAAGGTCATTGCTCCCTCTGGAATATCGGCTGTGGAAACCAAGGAGAACCTGAGGAAGTATGATGGAAGACAAAGCCAAGATCATGGGAATATCATTCGCAGAGATGATGAAAAAGACGGCCACACATAGAAACTAGTGGCGAGAAGCAGTTAGTTCTTTGTTCTGTACGGAACGAGAAGGAACCGTGATACTGGTGAAACTAAATACAAGAGCGTGTTGCACTTGCATATATTAAAAAAACAAACAAACATACAGCAGTAACAAATATTGTTTTATCTCTCAGTTATACACTGGCATTCAACCAGATATCTTTGCGCCTTCTTGCCTTTGACATTTTCTCCATCTGTTTCCGTGATTTCCTTGTTCTGTTTCCTTTATTCAGGTGTCCTATGGGATCTTCCTCCACTTTTTCTACTCAGGAATATTCATAACAAGACAACAGTTTAGTTAAAGAGTGATGGTGGCATTATATGACCTGCTATTAGCCAATGTAACCAAAGACTGTTTTGTTGGGTTTTCAAGAAGGTGGCAAGGGAAGTGTCATGGTCATGTAATTTGAAATGTCATGGTCATCTAATTTGAAATGACTTGATGCGAAAAACAGTAAAAAGAAAGAAGAGATATGGGGTAGGTATAAAGCTTTAATCTTGTTTTGTGTCTTCGTAAAGGAGTAGCCGTCTTCATCTTCGTTTGCTCTCATATTATTTATAACTTTAGTCCAACACCAACGGGGCCTTTTTTCTCTCTCGCCCTTCTCGCGCGATGTTTTCTCGACAAACACGCAACATTTGGTTGGTGTCAGTCTTTGTAACACTCGCTGTGATTGGCTGCCGTTTACGTCAGTCCGTGTCTTCTCTGGTAGAATGATTTTCTTCTTATAGATGCATCATCATCTTCCTACACTGCCGCGCTTATTTGTTTTTCGGGTGGGTTTTTTCCCCCACCTATTTCTGTTTCTCGTCTCTACAGTACACCCCAGAATAAGCTGTTGACTTGGTTTTATTGACATAAACTCTTAACAATCAGTACAGGAAACGTTTCTCAACTGCCTTAATCAACATAGAAACACGGGTACACAGCGCATGCTCGCGTGACATCACTTCTTACCTCTACTTCGAAGGTTTTTCCATCTTATTTGTCCTTATCACGAAGGATGGTGGATAGATGATAAGGCTGGATAATAGATGTTCTTCTATGAGGAACAAAGAGATATTATAATTAATCATGGCCAGTAGTATTCAGTACCAAGTGAAGCATAGACATACCTGTCCTGTAAGATCTTTCCATGTTTTCTTTACCCCTTTCATGTAAGTCTTCCATTTTTCTTCTCCTTGTGTTTTTACGCTGCCTCCATTTATCTGTGGAGTCCATAATTAAGGCTGCCTTGTGATGCTATCCGCTGGTTTCCTCTGTATGTCCTATACAACATCATGATCTTTTTCTGACCTCTTGTTCCACTAGTACGTTTCTGGCTCTTTCCCTCAATTCCTGATGGGTGATTTTGTCATACAGCCTCAGCCCGGTTCTGCACAAGCACCCATTTCTGAAAACCAGTAACTTCTTGTTTGTCGTTTTCGTTGTTCTCCGTGCTTCACAGCCATGACATAGGACTGACTTGGCTTTTGTGTTGACATAGGACTGACTTGGCTTTTGTGTTGACATAGGACTGACTTGGCTTTTGTGTTGACATAGGACTGACTTGGCTTTTGTGTTGACATAGGACTGACTTGGCTTTTGTGTTGACATAGGACTGACTTGGCTTTTGTGTTGACATAGGACTGACTTGGCTTTTGTGTTGACATAGGACTGACTTGGCTTTTGTGTTGACATAGGACTGACTTGGCTTTTGTGTTGACATAGGACTGACTTGGCTTTTGTGTTGACATAGGACTGACTTGGCTTTTGTGTTGACATTTCTTATCTTTGTGTTGGACTTGATTTCTTTTCATTTCCATATATTGCCCAATGCCGTGAAATCACCTCATGCCTTTTATATTCTTATTTCTATGTCGCGGTCTGTTCCTCCAACTTTGTCTATATTGTTGTCAACTTTTATTTGTGAACCTACATCTTGTAACGATATTGTTGCATGTGCTATGTGGCTTTCATGTTCCGCATTTATGCTTATATTCTGTATCTTTTTCCTGTGTAATATCAGATCTAGTTTCTTGCCATCGAGATAATGTGAGCATTAAAATCAAGGAAGCTGTTTGGATTTAGACCTACAATGAGAATGCTTAAAGCTTTATGCACACAAAAGATATTTTTAAAAAAAGGAGTCTCGACAGTGATAGATTGGGAAAAAAATTTTACTCATGAACAGATAAAGAAAAAGTTGGTTCATGAACGTCCGTTCATGGATGTTTAGAGAAATGTTAGCTTTTACGGAAATTCATGGGCTAGAGAGAATTCTATAAAAACGGATAAGACTTATTCTTACAGTACAAGAGACGACAGACAGAACTGATCTGTGAAACGTTGCCTGTAATGACCTGACGGAGATAGGTATGCTTATTTTGTCATCCTCCAGAATAGGGTTGTCTTAACCTGTGTCCCTGTCGCGAGAGGTTCAGATGTTATTGAAAGTAATAAGGTATCCTGGACATAAAGGTGTATCAGATGATACCAGGATAGTGCCAGATAAGAGTCTGGTCTTATCATTAATACCCCCTTCTCTGAAATGAGTAAGGGTGTATAGACAACAAAGGTAGGGTCAAGCTGTATAAGTTCCCAGAGAAGATGGTGATGTAGTACTCTGAGTCCCTATTTGCTACCTCTCCAGATACCACTCTGTTAATATGGTAATTATTGTTATTGACTCTGCTAGGGGTAATTATTTAATTAAATTCACCAACAATGAATAAAACTTAACTTAAAGAATTTAAGTAAGTCTGCTGGTAAATATTTACAATTTATTTGTACATTTACTCTTTTCTGTTTGAAAAGTTTTAAAAGCAATCATGTTACAAAAGTAAATAAATAAGAAAAATGTTCAACAAAGTCTTTCACTGTGTTAAGATGTCTATCACAATGGAGACAGTCTTGCTTGCTTGATCTTTCTCTGAATAATTACTAGTGTTATTCTCACAATCTAAGTGAAGCTCTATACTGCTCTGTTCATTATGAACTGGATTTATTTTAATTTTGGTGATCAGGAATAAGCTACACAGTTGCCTTGTGGGCAACTTATCTGAGTCACTGAAGATGGCTCCTTCTGATACTGGAGAGAATTGTCGGCTGAAATTCTTCCAACTGGTACACACGGGATGTCTGGCCCTCTACCATAGACCGGCACTGCATCCGTTGTAACCTCAGTAAAAGATGCCTCTTATATTTGGCGTAGGTTAGAGGATAAAACCTGAAATGAAGTTAAACGCAATCCCTGTATTTTTCTATCCATATCCCTCTATGACACAGATGGGGACGATAGACAGTTTCAGACTAGAGTGCTAGCAGATGCACAAGATATATTATAGTAGCAACAATCAATTAGTTCACTGTGATCATAATTTTCTTCTACATCCTTACTTATCATCCGTTTCCCATGATCCGCCTCCATACAATAATTTGGTCGTGAATAAAACTACTAAGTAATATATCAAACTATACCGTAATCCAATTCCTTTCATCCTTCCTTATGTTCCTGGTATGTGTCTCATTCCATTTAAGAAATACTTCTTTAAATACAGTTCCAAACTTACAGACACACTTGGCCATCATTCTCAATATTTTGAATATTTCCGAAGGCTGGCTTTGCCTCTAGAATTACACACAAACCTGTAAGTTTCACCAGCAACACACTGTACTTTTTCCAACACATGTATACACGTCTTATCGCACAGGTGGATTAATCAATAGAATTACATATAATTATATATATATATATATATATATATATATATATATATATATATATATATATATATATATATATATATATATATATATATATATATATATATATATATATATATATATACGTTCTTACCCTCAGGCATACACAGACGAGCTGTTAATGGTTGTTTAAGGTCTGCTTTCAGGTACAGAAGGCAAAACACTTGCACTAACATATGCTTTCATATGCTCGCTGTAGATTCAAATATTTGTGACTGACCTGATTCTATTAAGCAAGCCCTATTTATAGAGTGACCTCGACCGTCCGAGGTGGTTTCCCCTACTACTGTGTTTCAAGGTCCGAAAATATTGGTAAAATTGGCCTATTGTTCAAATCAGGAAAACTACTTTTTTAATTATCTCCGTGATTCCTGGAGCGATTTTATTCATCCAAAGCTTAATTTATACCCTGAATTATTCTTTATATATCTATCTAATAATCTTTTAGTCTGCTAAGTGCATTTTATTCTGTGCATACTTTAAACAAAGGAGCCGCGGTAGCATAGTGTTTAGTGCACTGGCTTCCTAGCGCAATGGTCTATTTTTCGATCCCCAGATGAGGTGAGATTTTTTTTAGGCCACAAACGGCTCCTGGGTCGACCCAGCCCCAATTGGGTACCAGAGCAACTCTGGGAAGGTAAAGGCGGCCGGCGTGATGCCGACCACATCACCCCTAGTTTGCCGACGGTCAAGATAATATGGGCCTAACACCATATTCATAATATGTCTCAATGGGCGTGTAACGGGTTCCTTTACCTTTTATTTTTTACTTTAAACAGCTAAATTAAGGACAAACCTGAAGCTTCAAATGCATTCAACCAAAGATTTCTCCCGTCCTATATTAGCATTTGTAAAAGTTATAGTACCCACGGGTAGAGCAACATGCCTTATATCGTTTTGGTAGCCTCTTTCATGTGGTACTTCTTCCATAATACTGTAGTTAATTGTCTTCCGATACTTGTTTGCACATATTGGACTTCTTTATCCAAGGCTGTAGTAAACACGGCATAACGGAGCGTTCTGATTGGACTGGGTATCTTGCAGTTCTTACAATGTATGGCGCCTGGTGTAGTCAGAGTTACTTAGAATTCGTGTTGTGACACAGACGTCACTTCAGGACAGTCCCACGGACCGCGGTGGATTCAAAGGGATCCATACACATAGCCTAACATTTAAAATGTAACATTTGTCATTATGCATGTATGTACATTTTTTTTTTTTTTTTTTTTGTAAGAAGAGGTCCGTAGCCTTCAGCGTATATCAAAGGGGTCCATAACACAAAAAGGTTTAAGGAACCCTGTTCCCAAGAGAAGACAGAAAAGCTGAAATGGGTCAGTGAACGAAATGGACAATAAGTTGTTATATCTGTTATGTATTTGTGTACATAGCTTTCGAAAAGCTGGATTTGTTTATTATGGCACTTATTCTTTTTTTTTCTTACAATATGTATATGTCCCCGTTAATATCAGTCTAAGAGCTTAGCATATAAGTATCTTACAATTCCAAGTTGGGCTTTTTGTCATTTGTTTTTACTGTGGTTAAATTATCAAAATGTGCGTGATAGAATGTTCCCCCAGTTATTTTCTCTGTCTTAAACTTACGTTTGCTCTTATCTCACATATAAACAGCGCATAATGCGCGGGGTCTGCTTGTATACAAACACTCAAACAATCTCGTAGACACGCCGACACAACCGAGATAATAGTTGAACTGTGCGATTGGCATTAACCTATGAGGTGATTTCAGGCGTCGGAACACACACGGTTGAATCCTCATGTTATCAATCTCTTGTTGTGTTTGACGGGACGTGTTTGCTGGCCGCTACAAAAATTAGTGACACAAATAACTACACCAAGAATGTTGTTTTGTCGATGATGACAAAAGATGGACGATAATTTCGATGTAAAACAAATAATCTAATCTTTTGGCCGAATACTATCTTACTTACTTACTTAGTAGCCCCCCTTCTACCTTGAGGTGTAGAGATTTGGAAGAGAGAGCGCCAGACTATCCTATCGGCTGTCTTCCTCCTGGCCTGGTTCCATTCTAGTCCTTGGTCCTTCAAAGATTGTCTAATGTTGTCCTCCCAGCGAACTCTGTGTCGTCCTGGAGGTCCGGATCCCTGGCTCTAAGTTTCCCATGCTTCTCATGGTAGCCGATCTTCTCCCATTCTGCAGACATGGCCAAACCATCTTAATTGGGACTGTTCTACTTGGGTCTGCAGGGGGTAGGATTTAAGGCCTTGACGTATCGTCTGGTTGCGTACCATGTCTCTTCTTGTTACTTCAACCACCTTCCTCAGAAATGAGGTATCTGAGAGAGGTATCTGGTTGTAGTCATTGCCCATGACTCGCATCTATATGTCAAGACTGGGACATAGGTGGAGAGGTATACAGCCATCTTCGTTTTCTTACCAACCTCTCTCTCTTGCTAAGGAATCCTCGATTTATGGCCTGAAAAAGTTTCACAGCTGCTGCTTTTCGAGTGGCCAACTCTTCTGTGATGCCTCCCTTCCGGTCTGTAACAGCTCCGAGGTATTTAAAGTGGTCGACCTGCTCCAGGACCTGTTCTCCCAGCTTAATCTGATGCTTTCCTTCTTCTCGTGATATCACCATGGTTTTTGTTTTAGAGCTGCTTATGGCCATACCTCTCTTCTCCAGCTCTTCCTTCCGGACTTGCAGGTTAGATTAAAGATCTGCCTCTGATTTAGCAATCAGGGCAACATCATCAGCAAATACCAGCTCTGAAATACAGACCTGTCTCATCTCCCAGTACCCCACTGAATACTTTCTTGTTCTCTCCTTACATGCCTTGATGACATCGTCCATGAGGAGTATGAAAAGATAAGGTGACAGGATATCACCTTGTCTTACACCAGTGATGGTCCTGAACTCTTCTGACTTATGGTTTGCCGTCCTCACATAATTTCTACAAGACTTGTAGAAGCTCTGTATAGCATGAATCAGATGTGCTGGAATGTTCTTCATTGCCAAACAGTCCCAAAGTTTGCTCCAGGGGACCTTGTCAAACGCCTTTTCTAGATCTACGAAACAAAGATGGATCTCACTCTTATACTCAAGGGCCTTTTCACTCAGCTGTCTGAGTGTGAAGATTAGGTCTTGAGTACTTCGGTTTGCTCGGAATCCACACTGGACCTCATCAAATTGGGGCTCAGCTAGGCGACTGAGTCTCTGCTCTAGGATTCTAGAGTAGATTTTACCAGGGACACTGAGAAGGGATATGCAGAATACTATCACTAATCAAGAACTACTTACTCGGAGTAACCAAGAGGACATGCACACCATCATACTTGTCAGACGCTGGAGTTGGGTTGGCCACGTCCCCAGAAGAGACCCCTTTGTCATCACTAGAACAGCTGTGCTATGGACCCCCGAAGGAAAGCGAAAGAGAGGCCGACCAAAAACAACTTGGCGGAGAACTGCGGGGGCCGAAATGCAAAGAATGAACCAGATCTGAGGCACTATACGAAGGATGGCCGCCGACCGAACAAAGTGGAAGAAGTTTGTTGCTGCCCTACAAGACGCCACCAGGCGTGATGGCCATTGTCTGCTTTGACAGTCGGCGGCTAAGGATCAAAGAAGAAGAAGAAAACAAATAACAGTATGCCTTCCTGAGCGTCGAGTAGCAAAGTAGTTACAGAACTTGCTTCTCCAGGCGAAGTTAATAGGTTCGAACCCTGGTAGCATCACGCTTCGGTCTACATAGCTATTAATGGGTATCGGAATCTGCTCTTGGTTTAGGAATGCAGAAGTAGCGAGGAAGGGAACCTAATCTCATCAAGCTGAGACCTAGTGTAGTGAAGTCTCTAACATCACTCCCCTGCGGAAGTTTCTGCTATGTGATTACCTTTTCTATGTCTTCATTCCTTAGTCACATACCCAGACGGTTGGGGCACCAGACTCCTTTGCGCGCTGTATTATTTGTTTCCACGTTTGCTCGTCTTGCGCGCACATTTATGTCTATGTAAAGATCTTTCGTATCCATTTCTGTACAGTGTCCGCCTAGCGCACCTTCTGTCTGCCCCCTTTTTTTTTTCTTGTTCTAGGGGCCTATTCCTTTCAGTACCGTATCGTACAACCCTTTTGATGGTAACACATGACCATAGCATTGACGTGCATGTGTTTTTGCTATACATAGTGGATAAAGGTGAAAGTGGTCCCTTAGCTGATCAGTTTGATCTTATTAGAGATGCACGTGTGAGAAAATAAGAGAAAATAAATATATACGAACAATACAATATATATATATATATATATATATATATATATATATATATATATATATATATATATATATATATATATATATATATAATATAATATATAATATATACTTACTGTATATATATATATATATATATATATATATATATATATATATATATATATATATATATATATATATATATATATATATATATATATATATATATATATATATATATATATATATATATATACGAGGTGTGTTCAAATGAAACCCGTCCCAGTGGCTTTATAACAAATATATGTAAGGTACATCAGCAGGACTAGTAGAATTAAATACAGCAATTGTTATGAAGCAAGTACCCACTGGGGTTCTTTAGAAATAGTCAACATAGGCATTCAGACACGCATCCCACTGCTTGGGTAGACGGCGGATGCCGTCCGAGAAAAATGACTTTGGTTGCTTATTGAACCATTTGGTCACCGACGCCCTCACGTCTGCATCGGAGTCGAATCGTTGTCCCTTTAGAGATTTTTTTAAGGGTCCGAACAAATGAAAGTCACATGGTGACAGATCGGGGCTGTAGGCTGGGTGTGGCAGAACTTCCCACCTTTTCCTTGCTAACGCTTCCTGCACAATGTTCGCAACATGTGGACGAGCATTGTCGTGCAACAGAATCACACCACGCGAAAGCATGCCGGGTCGTTTATTCTTGATGGCTGTAGTCTTAGACACACTTTTTGTCACCATACACTGCTTTCATTCGGCGATGAATGTCGACTGGTCGACATCCTTCGGCTGTTAGGAACTGAATCGCCGCTCGCTGATCGACCTTGGACGGATTCCTTATCACACCGGTCATTATTTTGACGGTCTGCAGCACAACCAATGAATACTAGGAGAATGAACACTTACACACTTGTACATTCGTATGTGCTTATTACGTCAGATGTGACGTCATCATGCTCTTCCTACGAATGTCCACTTAGCGCAGCACGGTCGGGTTTCATTTGAACACGCCTCGTATATAAATAACCATTTGATTGCTTTACAAGGCAGTCCCTGATCTGGAACTCCGAAGTTAAGAGATATGAAGGAGGACACTAGTGACAGATGTAAAGGGGATAAAGAGAACATGACGGACGGCACGGGAACAGGAAGACTTGGAGTGTCTCCTTTTGTTAAAGTCTCTGTTCCGTGGGGAGCTGTGAAGTAATGATAGTATGTTCAGTTATCGGATTAACATATGGTTTTTGTATATGGTGACTATGAGACTTTTTACAATGTTCCTTTAGTCACTAACCATTTACTGTCCGAAAACACCTGTTAAATACTATTTGCAAGCTAACTGCTGTCTATATTTAGTCTGGGTCGATCCTCGGACCGAAATTCCGTAGTTACCTTGGGCGGACGAGCTAATGTCCACTGTCCACGAACCGCTATTTTAGTGGTGCCTAGCTGAACAGTGAGGTTAGTCACGATTCACTTTCGTAGCGAGGCGATGGTGCCGTTCGGAATGTTCTGGGTTCGAGTCCACGGTAAGCCTATCTCTTCTGTTGTTTGTCTGTTGTCTGGTTTTCTAGCTCTTTATTTCTGATGCGTGCCTGCAAATACCTGTTTATGTGTGTTATTTATTTACTTGTGAGCTTGTACAGTTGTGTGTAAATACTTTTTTTTATTACCTCTAGTCACTTTAGCCGTTTACTGTCAATAAAACTATTTAAATACTACTATGGAAGTTGGTACAGTTCTGTGTAAATACATTTTTTTTACTTTTCTTATTACCAGGTGTTATCTTCTTCGTCGAGTGTTATGTTACAAGAGGGAGCGCCGCCTCCTCTTATGTGAAGTTGTTTATTTTACCTCTTTCGTTTATTGATTATGTGTTGTTTTATCAGTAACTCTCATCAAGGCTATGTTTTATTAGTATGCTTGGTTAACATTTCTTACTGACTGATATGATGTCGACTAGTATCTCAACCATTAATCTTTCACTGAGGGCAGAAACGTTTCGCCATGTCTTCAGCGTTGTCTGTATCAGTTATTCTTCTTTCATCAGTCTAATGTTTAGCTCCTTACACTTTAAATTTTCAGTTGGGAAAAGTTTTTCACCAGTTAACATTCAAGTTAAGGTATAAGAGGTGGATGGATACCTGAAAACACACGGAGAAGAATGGATACAAGGTGAAAAGGGATAAAGATTACAGGGAAGGATTTTAATTGGACGGCACAGGACAGGACTTCGCGTGGGTTTGTTGAAGGTCTATGTTTCTTTGGGAGATGTAGGGCGATGATGATGATGAATATTTATCGTCTTCCAGGATGGTCAAGACATTTTAATGTTCTTATCGAATCTGCTGCACGTCATTTAGTTGGAGATGAGCCTAAGTAGAGATAGCCCGAGCATTACCACGTGTTTTTATGATTCAGAAGCCTCTCGCTGTTTCATCTTCCAAACTATCTCCGATCGTCTTTGTCTGGCTTCCTTCTGCCATCGGTTATCATCCATTTGTTCTTTATTCCTCGGTATTTCTTCTTTGTCCGTGCGGAACAGAATGTTTGTGAACAATGCCGGATGGCTTGACTAGTTTTGACTTATAACTCACTTGTACGTGTCGAATCTACGTTCGTTTATATATTTTAAACATTGGGGTGGGAGTGGCTAAGAATATAGTGTCGTCCTCTAATTCTTAAGGTAGCGGGTTCGCTCCTCATACAGGGAATATAATTGATGGAATTTTTTTCAGAACCAGTGGTGAGATCGGATAAGGGCGAAAATAAAATAAGAGGTCCCGTGCGCAAAAGTTGCGCACGTTAAAAATCGTCGGCAGTTGGGAATTGTAAAGAGTAGGCCATGCGGCCGCTGCCCTGGCAAAATTTAAAAATTAGAAAACCTACTCACCACAAAAATATCTATAGAACGTGTGATTCCTGTATACACACATTGGGATCCTAGCCGGCGCTACGGAAGTTCGTGCGCAGTACTGAGATTCTCCTTACGTGATCTAAGGGAGGAGATCGGAACACTGATGGAGTTGTCCGTGTGCGATGAAGATGGTCCTTAAAACCAAAAACCAAACCAAATCATTTTTATCTCCCCATGAAACACGCCCTTGGCCAACACTCTTTGGTTGCTTTTTGCGAATGTCTGCTAGGTCAGATAGATCTGTTTTCTTTGCATCTTTACTTCACCAAGTCGAGACATTGACTCCAAACCGAAGAGGATACTATATCATCTTCGTGGTCATTATTTCATTCCTATATGGAGTACGTAATCGCCACTGCTAATGGCTCTCTTTGAGAAAGCCTAAATCATTGCTCATGGTCTTGCACCAGTGGTTTCTGTAGCGATTCTTATTACAAAATAAGGTCACTAGTACCACGTGCATCCTCAAACTAGTCGCATCATAGAACACGTATGCGGGACCAGTAGTACTATACGGGGTATCACAAAATATTACCTACAAATTTTCGGACATGAACGACCAGTAACACTACTACCAACCTTTCAGGTGACTGACCTATTTTCCACTATGATGTACAGCGCCAAGTACAGTCGTTAGCCTAATAACGTTTAGGCTGGGTGCAGACGAGCGTTTTCTTGCTGCGCGTATCTCGCGCGTGGAAAATGAAACAGTATGGATTTAGAGAAAGCAGACAGACGAGCGAGGTTTTTCCCGCTGCGTAGAAAAAAAAAACGCAACTGGTTCCATTTTCTTCGCGTATCGCCGGCGTTTTTGGCTAACCTTGAACTTTATCACGTGACCAAATATGTTAGCGACGAACTTGCGTTGTACACTGTCGTGGCATTTCTATTCTGAATTTGGATTTATCAAGAACATTTGCGTGAAAATGAGTTATTTCGAATCCGTTACTTACTTTAGGCGGATCGTGATTACGCAGTAACATTAGTGGTGCTCGAGTTTTTAACATTTAATTGTGTGATGGGGTTCCGTTTGGTTCCATTCGTCTTCTCCTTCTTTTTCTTCTTCTTCTGCTCCTCACCTCTTCCTCATTGGTCTTCTTCTTCTTGTGCATCATCTTCTTCTTCTCCTTCTTCTTCTTCTTCATCTTCTTCTCCATTTTCTTCTCCATCTTCTTCTTCTCCTTCCTCTTCTTTTCCTCCTTCTTTATCTACTTCTTCTCCTTTTTCTTCATCATCTTCTTCTCCTTCATCTTCTTCTTCTCCTCTTTCTCGTATTTGTCCTTCTACTTCTTTTATACTTCTTTCTCTCTCCTTATTCCAACTTATTCTCCTATTCCTCTTTTTTTTCTTTTTCATTTTCATCTCCTACTTCTTCTGCTTCTCCTCATCCTTCTTCTATATTTTCTTCTTCTTATATTTTTTCTTCTTTTTCTTCTTCTCTCTGATATTTCTGCTCCTTCTTATTCAGTTTTCTTTTTTCTCCCTAACCTTCCTTTTTGCTCTTGAGACAATAATCCTTCTTCTCCTGCATCTCCTTTTCTTTTTTTTTCTTCTCCTTTTTTTCCCCCTCCTCCTCTTTCTTCTTCGTTTTCTCTTTCGGAACTGTCTCATACGGATCGGTACAGTTGCGGCAATTAGGCTCATGTGTGGGGTTTGATTTGTTTAAGTGCTTGTTGAGTCTGGCGTGTTCTGTTCTTAGTTGGAAGATTGTGCTCTGCTCCTTACGTCGTAGGTTATTATTGTTGTCGTTTTTGTTGGGACGTGTGTCACAAAGTTACCCCTGTGAGGGTAACCAAAGAGAGTTATCTGTGAGGTGCCGGCTTTGTCAATGGCTCAGATTCGCCTGGCACCCGGTTGAAGATGAGCAGCAGGAGTGGAGAAGGTGAATATAAGACTTTGGGATGAATTCCCAGCATATAGCCCCAGTGATTCTGGATCTCGTGACATATACCTCCTACCACTCTATCTCCCCCTCTATATACTAACGATAACCAGCTCCCACGATCCCCATTATATACTGAGTGAACAGTAAGAGAGAAAGAGAAGAAGAACAGATGTCTCTCTCTTTCGCACACTTTCGTTCCTTCTCTATATATGTGATAACGTGTGTTGGTAAACACAACTACAACATTTATTAATGTTCTGAAATATAACAACATTCAATTACACTGATACAAATGCAACTAGAAATAACATTAACTATCCCTGTGAAGAAAGATATTAGTTAATGCAAAATACACAAATGAATCTAAAGTCTACCCTATGTGATGATGATGAATTTAAGTAACTCCTAAATACTAACAAAAAGGATATCTTGTGTTTCTTGGTCTCTTGCTAACTGTCAATAAACTCTGGTTGTTTGAACACAATGGACAAGTCTTTGTCTGCCTACAATAACATTGGACGGTTCACTCGATTTCGCCAGGTGTCCACGGCTTGTATTTTTTGTCTTTCACAATGCCTGTGTTGACATTGTCCCGAGCGTCCGAGGTGTCTTATTCATGGGTGAGGTTGAACACAATGTTAGGCGGGTGAGACTTCGTCTGTTATGCAGATGTCCTTTTGTTGTCTTGGTATTTTGCTTATGTGGTGACGATGATGAAAATATGTTGTATATTCGTATTTGTTGGTGCATCAATTGTACAGGGAGAATCTGTCCATTACTGCATGTAATTTAGGATCTCGATAAATTTGGTAGGCACTGGGGTTACAAAATCTCCCGTCTGCTCTTGCAGCTTTTTGATCATAGTTTCTCAAAGGCACTTGTTGTAAAAAAATCATCCGTTGGCGACTGCCACTTCAGATCATTAAATTTCTCAAAGGCACTTGTTGTAAAAATCATCCGTTGGCGACTGCCACTTCAGATCATTAAATTTCACGTGGACAGCTATTTAGAAATGCAGCAATCCTTCTGGGTATTTTCTGCTTTCTTTTTGGGTGGGTAGTCGATGATAGAAAGACCCTTCACCGCCTGGTAAATTCCTTTCTGACCCCCGTGGAGTATTGGTAGGTTGTTGCCGTTAATTACGTGTGAGATGCGTGTCGTCGCAGTATCTCGGTCGGCCCTACTCTAAAGCTTGTCCTGTGATTAACGCCAACCACGTAGTAGACTAAGGATGAGTATCTCAAATGGTCCCTGTCTCTACCACTGTGATGGATAAAATAATGAACCCTTTGTAAGTATCCCGTAAACTATGCTACGCCTGTAGTGTCTTGTATGTGAAATCTTATCACTATAAGAAAGGGCTGTGCGGTGTTTACTGCACGTTTAACATGTAATGTAAGAGGCAAAATAAAAGTGTCTTGTATTTACTTCGTTATAGTTACTGGAAACTGTGCAATCTTATAAATATAATCATTCTCTGCATGGCGTTTATTGCAACCTGTACTTATTAGTGTGAAATATAATATTATAATAAACGTGACTGGTATTTACAGTGTTATATTTATGGAAAATATGTATATATTATCTGAATGAAGTTAAGACATAATAATGATAAAGTACAAAATATATTACACTAACCTTGGTGTCCCTATACGAATTTCACTGACACAATGTCTTGATTCTTTCTCGTGAAATCTAGAACCCCAAGTCTTGGTTGGCGGAATGGTTTCTCTTACCAATGCCAAGCAATGAATATAGTTGGGTTATATATCGTCTGGATCGCCTAGGGCGATTTTTTTCGGGTTCGCTTCCTGTGTCATGTGAAATTTCGTTTGTTTTCCTAAAGTCAGACATTCCGTCCTCAAACTGTGTAAAATTTCCTGTATTATTTTGCTATGGTCGCTCTCATATTTTGCTTATCCGAGACAACTTGTCTGCGTTCGTCTTTTGGGGCACGTACAGTGTTGTTCTTCTCGTTATAATTTCGTATTCATACTGCTTTCATGTTGTCCCTGGCTCAGACTTTCAGTCTCCTTTAATCCAATATTACTTTGTCTGAACGACTGACCACAATACTCATTGTAAAATTACTTGGCCTTCTGTCGCCGACTGCACATTATGTTCTATTACTAGCCAAAATAATAATTGGGTATTACTGGCTTTGTGTAAACACACACACCCGCGACGTCCGTTGCTTTCCTCCTAATAGTCTGTTGATGTAATGTCCGCGTGTTTGTGAAAACATTTCAGGTGAATGTTGTTGCGTTTAAAAGGGCTCACGCCGAGCGTTGTCTATTGTTATGTCAACATTCCTTGTAAAATTGGTGGATGTCCCATGACTGTTGACCAACGATTGTCTGTGCCAACAGTGAGTATAGACAACCGACTGCCTTCTCATTCAGTGAGAAATTTACCGACAAAATATTACCATTAGTTTTTAGGAATTTAATTGCAGACTTACTCGTCTCTCGCGACAGATGTCCCCCGCACCAAGTCTTAGCTTGCGAAGACTCCTGCGAGTCAGGATGCAATTTACATTCCCTATTGTCGGCGGTGGTTATCTTCTCCCTATTACTCTCCACTTCATCTTCCTCTTTCCATTCCTCCTTCTCCTCGTCCAAATCATTCTTCTCGCAATCTTCCTCAGTTGCTTCTCCTGCATCAGCTATAAAGAGCTGCTCCCTTTCCTGTTTCAATATCGTGACCGTAGTCAAGAGTTGTCGCCCCTGCTCGACTACGTTCGTAGAGTGGGTTGTGATTTTCTGCACACCTGCAGCTGACTGTCTAGCCGCATTGGGCTGCAGTGCTGAGTTCGGATTTCCTTTATTCAAATGCTTTGTGGCTGCTCGTGTCCTGAAGTTGGCCGCTTCAGTTATGTGTCTGGCTAAGTATCTCTTTAGCAGAATAATATTATATATTTCCAGCTGATTCTTCTCTGGAATCTTATAATTGGTTTGAGATGCCTTCTCGACCACTGTGTATGGCCCGTGCCATCCAATCAGTAACCTGTTCTGTTTACTATGCATAAACAGTAAAACTTGTTTGCCTATCTCTAGCTCACACTTAGGACCAGTCGTATTATATTCTCCGTCATGTTGACGCCTCCTCTTCTTCATACGTAGTCTGTTTCCCTTAACAGTGGCTTCCTCACTTTTCCCATGATTTGATGCCCCTCTCTGGCATTCAGGACCTGATCGGATAAATTGATCCATGTCCCCTGCGATTCCCTGCCAATAATAATGGTGGGTGATTCTTTGCGTAGTGATGTATTGTCTGACCTGACCACTAGATTCACTAGCATGTCCCATACCTAAGATATAAAATCTATATCGTGCTGGTACTACCAGTTGCTTATACTCATATCCGCGCTTTTCTACTTTCCTAAGGAGTTGTCCTTGCTGTTTAAAGCAGTCTCCTGGTTCTGGTGGATTGTCTCCCTTCAGTCTCTTCTTAAAACACGGTTCTACCGATTTATCGTTCATTTGAGCTTGTCTCAGCTCTTGCGGATGGAAGTGAACCTCGTCTCCTTGTCTCTTCTCCTTCGCTTGGTCACTTGTCTGCACTGCAGCTGTGACTCTTGATTGACGAGTGTCTCCTAAACTCACATATTTGTAGCCTAAAATGACTTCGTATGTATGATCATTTAAAACTGCCGTTCGTAGTTCTCCCTTGACATATCTGCCTTCAATGGGAGTCCGGGCGATAGCCGCCATCATTGGAGGATCGCCGTTACCTGTGACCTGAATTTCCACAGTTCCATCAGTCAATTGTTCTGATCTAACCAGTCTTGAACTGATTTTCGAATCGAATTCCAGCCTGGAATCGAATACCTCTTCCGCTCTTTCTCTATTGACAACGTTGTGTTCCGAGGGAATCCGGGCGCTAGTCGCCGTCCCTACAATATCACTTTTCCTTTTCCGCCCCTTTGCATTAGGGTCCTTGTAATATTCGTTGCCAGGTTTAAACCTCTTCTTTCTTTTGAGTGGTCCATTCTTATTGACACTAACTCTCAGTGTGTCTTTCTTCGCTCTGTCGAAATAAAAAAATGTTTCCCCACTTCTTTCTTCTGCTAACCAATCTTTGAATCCGACGACGGATCAAAGTTGGCCCTTGTTTGTCCTTATTACGTATCTTGTGTATCTTGCCCGTGGAATGGTCATAATTCAAGATACGGTGCAACCCATCTGTCCATTTATATCGGGTACAGTGTGTTGTAAATTTCGCGCATCTGCGCTGTGCCTTGCATAAAGCGCGTACACCAAGCTGTTTCCTCTTGTGTCGCCTGGTGTCTTTCCTTCTCTCTATCCGCTTAGTTTTTGTCTCGCCTACATATAGAATCGGAGTCCCATGGGTGTTGAGCTGCTGTATCCCCGCCGGCTCTACCACACTTTTCTCCTCATAATCCTCTTCTACCTCCTTTTGAAGAGAGTCGGGGGGTGCCTCCGTGTCCGTCGTCCACCCTGTCCCGATAATCGTATGTGTTGTTATACCTTCTAAAGGCACACATTTCTCTCCGTAAGTTTTAAAAGTGGTAGGATCTGACTTTTCCTCGTCTTGGGTAAAGGCAGACTTAGGCGATGTGTGCAACTGTCTATTTCCGTGGATAATAGCGAATGCCCGTTCCTGTCCGGTCGCTTCTTTCCACGTAGAAGGGCCGGTGGAGTAAGGTAATAATTGTTCTCCTGATGTCAGGAGACAAGTGCCTGTTTTCTTCTTCCCTGTGATGCCAGGTGAAATTGTTTTATTCGAAGTCCCCTTGCAAGATCCATCGAAGGTACCGCTCGCAATTAGAGTGGGTTCTTCTGTGCCTTTTAATAACTTTCCGTTATCTCTGCAGCGGTGTCTGGAATCCATTGAATTAACTACCGCCGGGTGTGATTTTTCCCCCTCTTTTCTCCGGGACTCTTTGTCCTTCATTGTTCGGGTTTCTATATACGCCAAGCGATGGAGAGGAGGGCGGTTTCGGCACTCACTGGTGTAGTGATTTTTCATGCGACAATACCGGCACCATTTTTCCCCTTGCCTCTGGTTCTGAGAAAAGGAGTTGTGTTGAGTTTCCTGTCTATGTGGATTGCAAAGCAAGTTGTCTTTCTTCCCCTGATACCGGTCAACTGCGCCCTTCTCGTAATCAGTTTCTCCTGCAGATTTCTTTGCATATGTCGTAATGCAAGGCGAAGATGGTGTGTCCTCTAGGCGATATGATAGCTCGTCTGCCACTTCATGGGCCGAAATACATATTTCTGGTTCAACTCTTGTGGATAGTTCAAATGCTTTAAGCAACCTCTTCATCCGAAGTTCGTGCTCTCTCTCTGCCTTATTTCTCTCTAACTCTGCCTTGAATCTCCTATACTCGGCCTCTCTCTCTCTCTCAGCTTCTAATTTCTTGGCTTCTCTCTCCTCCTTCTCCGCTGCTAATGTCAATCTTCTTTGCTCTACTTCTGCTGCTAGTTTATCTTTTCTCTCTTGCTCTGCAAGTTTGTCTTTTCTCTCTCTTCTTTGTGCGCCGTTAACATTTTTTCCACATATTCCATAAGTTCTCCTTTTTCTAGTTTTAAACTAGTTGCTTCCTGGATAATCGCAGCGCGAATTTGCATCAAATCTGCCATGATCAAGCTAGAATTCAATCTGCCTATCGCTACTCAAAATTATGTGAGAGAAAAAAAATATAGGGCGAAGAAAAAATTTGTGCCCTTGGCCAAAGGGAGAACCAAAACAAATTTCCCGTATGCTTCGCTATAACCTTTACAGCCGTACAGGTAAATGACAATAGTAAAGAAAACCTTGGCAATACAATTCTAAGGCTTGCTAAGAATACCAGTCAAATATTTCTGACCATCAACTGCCTGCCTACCAAGAAAACAATACTAAAATGTTTCGTCTCAGTGGCTTAGTCGCTATTGTCCACTTGTGAACAAAAGGAATACACAATGTCGGGTCGCTCGTTCAAAGCGTCCGACTTCAACAATGCCTTTTGATCGAGTCCCACGTGGTACTACCAAAAATCCAGGTAAATTTATAATGATGACAACAAATCAATATTGGTAACCAGATGCAGTAATAAAGTGCATATAAATTAATACGGTGTAATCTTCTAACATGTGTCAATGTCTTTCTTAATATACTATGAATATCTAATCTTAATATCTAATATGAATATCTAGTTATCTAATACTCTATTCTGTGTTCTTTCCCTCTACCTAAGTAGAATAAGGAACAGTATAGAAGACAGTGACTAGGTTTATACAAAATTTGCAAAAAAGAATTATTTAATGTTTTAGTCTAGGGCAAGTCCCAAGGTATATTCCGGACTGCAGCCCACAATTATGTCACAAAGTTACCCCTGTGAGGGTAACCAAAGAGAGTTATCTGTGAGGTGCCGGCTTTGTCAATGGCTCAGATTCGCCTGGCACCCGGTTGAAGATGAGCAGCAGGAGTGGAGAAGGTGAATATAAGACTTTGGGATGAATTCCCAGCATATAGCCCCAGTGATTCTGGATCTCGTGACATATACCTCCTACCACTCTATCTCCCCCTCTATATACTAACGAGCCCCCACTCCCCTATTACACTGAGTGAACAGAAGAGAAAGAGAAGAAGAACAGTATGTCTCTTTCGCACACTTTCGTTCCTTCTCTATATATGTGATAACGTGTGTTGGTAAACACAACTACAACATTTATTAATGTTCTGAAATATAACAACATTCAATTACACTGATACAAATGCAACTAGAAATAACATTAACTATCCCTGTGAAGAAAGATATTAGTTAATGCAAAATACACAAATGAATCTAAAGTCTACCCTATGTGATGATGATGAATTTAAGTAACTCCTAAATACTAACAAAAAGGATATCTTGTGTTTCTTGGTCTCTTGCTAACTGTCAATAAACTCTGGTTGTTTGAACACAATGGACAAGTCTTTGTCTGCCTACAATAACATTGGACGGTTCACTCGATTTCGCCAGGTGTCCACGGCTTGTATTTTTGTCTTTCACAATGCCTGTGTTGACATTGTCCCGAGCGTCCGAGGTGTCTTATTCATGGGTGAGGTTGAACACAATGTTAGGCGGGTGAGACTTCGTCTGTTATGCAGATGTCCTTTTGTTGTCTTGGTATTTTGCTTATGTGGTGACGATGATGGAAATATGTTGTATATTCGTATTTGTTGGTGCATCAATTGTACAGGGAGAATCTGTCCATTACTGCATGTAATTTAGGATCTCGATAAATTTGGTAGGCACTGGGGTTACAAAATCTCCCGTCTGCTCTTGCAGCTTTTGATCATAGTTTCTCAAAGGCACTTGTTGTAAAAAATCATCCGTTGGCGACTGCCACTTCAGATCATTAAATTTCTCAAAGGCACTTGTTGTAAAAATCATCCGTTGGCGACTGCCACTTCAGATCATTAAATTTCACGTGGACAGCTATTTAGAAATGCAGCAATCCTTCTGGGTATTTTCTGCTTTCTTTTTGGGTGGGTAGTCGATGATAGAAAGACCCTTCACCGCCTGGTAAATTCCTTTCTGACCCCCGTGGAGTATTGGTAGGTTGTTGCCGTTAATTACGTGTGAGATGCGTGTCGTCGCAGTATCTCGGTCGGCCCTACTCTAAAGCTTGTCCTGTGATTAACGCCAACCACGTAGTAGACTAAGGATGAGTATCTCAAATGGTCCCTGTCTCTACCACTGTGATGGATAAAATAATGAACCCTTTGTAAGTATCCCGTAAACTATGCTACGCCTGTAGTGTCTTGTATGTGAAATCTTATCACTATAAGAAAGGGCTGTGCGGTGTTTACTGCACGTTTAACATGTAATGTAAGAGGCAAAATAAAAGTGTCTTGTATTTACTTCGTTATAGTTACTGGAAACTGTGCAATCTTATAAATATAATCATTCTCTGCATGGCGTTTATTGCAACCTGTACTTATTAGTGTGAAATATAATATTATAATAAACGTGACTGGTATTTACAGTGTTATATTTATGGAAAATATGTATATATTATCTGACTGAAGTTAAGACATAATATTGATAAAGTACAAAATATATTACACTAACCTTGGTGTCCCTATACGAATTTCACTGACACAATGTCTTGATTCTTTCTCGTGAAATCTAGAACCCCAAGTCTTGGTTGGCGGAATGGTTTCTCTTACCAATGCCAAGCAATGAATATAGTTGGGTTATATATCGTCTGGATCGCCTAGGGCGATTTTTTTCGGGTTCGCTTCCTGTGTCATGTGAAATTTCGTTTGTTTTCCTAAAGTCAGACATTCCGTCCTCAAACTGTGTAAAATTTCCTGTATTATTTTGCTATGGTCGCTCTCATATTTTGCTTATCCGAGACAACTTGTCTGCGTTCGTCTTTTGGGGCACGTACAGTGTTGTTCTTCTCGTTATAATTTCGTATTCATACTGCTTTCATGTTGTCCCTGGCTCAGACTTTCAGTCTCCTTTAATCCAATATTACTTTGTCTGAACGACTGACCACAATACTCATTGCAAAATTACTTGGCCTTCTGTCGCCGACTGCACATTATGTTCTATTACTAACCAAAATAATACTTGGGTATTACTGGCTTTGTGTAAACACACCCGCGACGTCCGTTGCTTTCCTCCTAATAGTCTGTTGATGTAATGTCCGCGTGTTTGTGAAAACATTTCAGGTGAATGTTGTTGCGTGTAAAAGGGCTCACGCCGAGCGTTGTCTATTGTTATGTCAACATTCCTTGTAAAATTGGTGGATGTCCCATGACTGTTGACCAACGATTGTCTGTGCCAACAGTGAGTATAGACAACCGACTGCCTTCTCATTCAGTGAGAAATTTACCGACAAAATATTACCATTAGTTTTTAGGAATTTAATTGCAGACTTACTCGTCTCTCGCGACTCAAAGCTGGTTCTACTTGCAAACGGTTTCTGTGTTTTGTGTTTATAGCACTAAAAATGTAGGGAGGATCAGAGCAAAATCAAAGCACTTAATACCAAATTGATCACGTTGGGAACCACTGTGATATGGGACTGCCTTTACATTTTTAGTATATATGTCGTGTTTGAATGATACGAAACTGTATTGATTGATTATTTATAATTCTTTAGTATTTTAAGTAGGCCACTACCTACATTGTTTTAAGATGTTTGTTATGATTAAAATTGGTAACGATTATGTCGGTATAATAGTTGGCTCGACAGGGCTCCTTTTCTGATAATTTTATACGGACTTACTTAGTAATAAAGGAAGTGACGTCATGCTGATATGGTTTAGAGGCAGACGTGGACATTTTTGAAGCAGAAGTGAGGTGATCGTCTGCAAGAATAAACGCGGCTTGTGTTTGAAAGTGAGCGGACGTATGTGTATTGAGCTCCTGCAGTATACTGTGTTTTTCCGGTATCATTCCATCACCAGGACATCAATATACTTAGTTGAGGTGTCCCTTGTTTATTATATTCAGGAAATATATATCTATTCATGAAGATGTCCAGTGGACTGTGATAAATAAAGTTTGTACGATTGCCATTGACCAGCGTTTGATAGTGAACGGACTGAACAACTACGTATTACTGCATTTGCCTTTGGGCGAGAACTGATTTCATGGAGTTTTGTGTCAAGTATAATAAACTGCATATTTGTGAATTGTGAAGGAGGTGTTTGTCAGCTCACTGCAGTTATACTGATTCGTGTTGTGTGACTACCCATATTGTCTACTTTGGCTACGGAGACCTTCTCCGGAACTTTTAATAATACGATGCGCATCAATGTTCTAGAATGCATTTGCTTATGATGTCATATGTTGTGTGGGGCTATCTGGTATGGTATGGCATGTTATGGAATGATGTGGCATGGTATATCATGGAATGATGTAGCATGGTATATCATGGAATGATGTGACACAGTATATCATGGAATGAAGTGACATGGTATATCATGGAATGATGTGGCATGGTATATCATAGAATGATGTCGCATGGTATATCATGAAATGATGTGGCATGGTAAATCAAAGATGATGTGGCATGATATACCATGGAATGATGTGGCATGGTGGTCACGGATTGCCTCCCCTGCTTTGCAGTAGTGGTCCAACAGTGGCCGCCAAAACTCAAGAGTATCTGAATGGGTCGTCAAAGGTGTCTATCTTCGCACAAGATTACTCTTGGCTGAGATGTAGATAGAAGGGTAATGACGCTTCTACCTTACGGGAGAATTTACAAGATAATTCAGAAGTCAAGAACAATGTTGCTTAGCGCTGAACATTTGTTAACTTATAGCTGTCCGTCGCATTTTATGAAGGATTTAAGCAATGGTTTTTAGCCCGTTCAAGCCCCCAGCGGAGTTAATTCAGCGAATTTCCTCTTATAATGGTATAGCTCTGTTTAGAGGTAAATATATGTATGTATGTATGTATGTATATGTATATGTATATATATATATACTGAAGCACATTAAAAACGCACCACCTGTATAATCCAGGAACAGAGTGTGAAATGTAAATATAAGTGTTTACAAGTTTACATATTTGGAATCTTTATTCATTTTCCTATGAATCCATGCTGGTCATTAATTTGTACATTTGATTGTTATGAAATTAATTGCATTCTGTGCAGGCAAGGGAGAAAACCAAAATTACAAAAAAATGCACGTGCGTTATCCTGCTGGAGAAGCTGCAAGTCTGGATAAATTGTGAACGCAGGAGCAGCCAGTGCATCCAGAACTTCATCTCGATATGTCACAGCATTAACATTTCCACGGAAGACGTGAAGAGGCAAGCGATGGTGAAAACTGAATCATCCCCAAATGTGAATACTGCCACCTCCAAATCGGTTGACACAGCAATCTGCAAAGCGCTCTCCACACCGTCGCCAAATCCGCATACGTCCATCAGCAAAGGATATGTTGAATCTGCTCTGGTCTGTGAATAGGACAGCATTCCACTGCAGTCTAGTCCATCTGACATGTTGCTCTGCCCATTGCAGGCGCTGCTGACGATGTCTGTGAGTCAAGTTTGGCCCAACATAAGGTCGTCTTGCAGTAAGGCCTGTATCTCTGAGTCGTCGTATGACCGTCATTCAAGAGACTTGCCCATGTCTACCCACTATTGCTCTTGCTGTTTGATTTGCCGGGAGAGTACGATTCCTTAGGTAACTCAGCACAATATGACGATCTTGCGCAGGGGTAGTAACTCGTGGTTGGCCACTCCGAAGTCTATCCCGGGCACTGCCAGTGGTTCCGTAACGTTCATTGAGACGTACACTAGTGCTGTGGTGGCAATTCATCCTTCTGGCAATGGCCCGCGAGCTCATTCCGGTCTCCAACATACCAATGGCTCGTTGGCGGTCGTTTTCAGATAGTCGTGGCATTTCAAGCACATGTACTGGGTGTTTTGTCTCAACGGCCTTTTTATACCGAGTATACTGCCACATCGTGTATACATTTTCAGGGTCATAGCTGTTGGGAATCGTGTTGCACGTGTAACTTTCATCGTTTTCATGTAGTCTGTACACAAACCCGTGGGTTGAATCATGCACTTTCCATTCCAGCAGCCATTCGCTCTCTACCTCTTGGCAAATACGGGGAAAATCCATTCCCTCACTTTTTTTTCCCAGCTTCTCGGCATCAGTATATATAATAGTGGTGCGTTTTTAATGTGCTTCAGTATGTATATATATATATATATATATATATATATATATATATATATATATATATATATATATATATATATATATATATATATATATATATATATATATATGTATATATATATATATACAGTAGAACTCCATTTATCCGAACCCCAATTAACCGAGCATCCAATTATCTGAACACTTTTTCCAGGAAAAAAAAAAAAAAAATCAGATGCCACAGTCACGTTAGACTAAAATTCTGAATCTTTTGATGCGGCAAACTTCACATGTGTGCGAACAATTTGTAGAGAATGGGATGGCTAATGGTCGGTCGCTTACGTACAGGAAGTCAGTTAGATCATAAAGTCAGTTAATATCTGGTTTACCAATCCAGTGTACGTGTGCGTTCTAGGTAGAACACTGGCTAAACAGACAGTTCAACTTAAAATAATTGTGTCTGCTACTACAGCAGAATAATTTTGGTGTACAAGTATTTCTCTGTGCGATATGGCATCTTCCAGTAGGCCTAAAGCATATAAAAGGAACCGCAATGTTTTGTCAATTGAAACGAAAACAGAAATTATCAAGAGACTAGGACAAGGTGAAACTGTAATGTTTCTGCCTCCCACTGTAACAGCACTGATTCAACCAATGGATCAGGGTGTTATAGCAAAGCTTAAAAAGATGTACAAGAAGGAAGTCCTGCGTCGTTTATTGTTAGCTGAAGATGAAGAAAGTGTGGTGGCGTTTTCCAAAAAGCTTAATCTCAAAGACTGCTGCTATATGTTAGCTGATGCTTGGACCACCCTGTCACAAGATAATCTCAACAAGGCTTGGAGTAGATTGCTTGGGAAAAAAGGAGGAAATGAAACTACTGCAGTGGACACAAATGATGATTGTATAAATGAAGTTGTGGAACTGTTTCAAGCAATGCCCGGATTTTCGGACTGTGACAAAGATGATGCACACATGTGGCTAGAAGATGATAATGATTCTGGTTTTCAGTTTTTGAATGACGAAGAAATTTTGTCTTTTGTGCAAGAAGAAAACCAAATACATGTAGTGACCGATGATGAAGACTCCTCAGAAGTACATGATGTACTTGTAGATTATGAAGAAAAACCAAAACGTCGACCAAGTCCTGAAGAGGCCTTTATAGCACTAGAAACAGCGATGGCTTGGTACGAGCAAGAAGATGACAGCTGTCCTACACAGCTTCTGCTGTTGAAGAGAATGCGGGACTTAGCAGCCAAAAGGAGACTATCCAGTTTGGTGCAAAAGAGGATTCCTCATTATTTTAAATAGTGGGCTACATCTGTGCAAGTACATATATACGTAAGTTGCGCCTGGTTTTGAACCGTTTGTAATGTTATTTTGCCAACAATTCTCTTTCCTAACAAAAATACTTACTACAAAACGTACATGCACTGCAGTGTAATAAAAGATTTTGGTGATACAGATATATATATATATATATATATATATATATATATATATATATATATATATATATATATATATATATATATATATATATATATATATATATATATATATATATACTGAAGCACATTAAAAACGCACCACCTGTATAATCCAGGAACAGAGTGTGAAATGTAAATATAAGTGTTTACAAGTTTACATATTTGGAATCTTTATTCAATTTCCTATGATTCCATGCTGGTCATTAATTTGTACATTTGATTGTTATGAAATTAATTGCATTCTGTGCGGGCAAGGGGGAAAACCAAAAATACAAAAAAATGCACGTGCGTTATCCTGCTGGAGAAGCTGCAAGTCTGGATAAATTGTGAACGCAGGAGCAACCAGTGCATCCAGAACCTCATCTCGATATGTCACAGCATTAACATTTCCACGGAAGACGTGAAGAGGCAAGCGATGGTGAAAACTGAATCATCCCCAAATGTGAATATTGCCACCTCCAAATCGGTTGACACAGCAATCTGCAAAGCGCTCTCCACACCGTCGCCAAATCCGCATACGTCCATCAGCAAAGGATATGTTGAATCTGCTCTCGTCTGTGAATAGGACAGCATTCCACTGCAGTCTAGTCCATCTGACATGTTGCTCTGCCCGAGGCGCTGCTGACGATGTCTGTGAGTCAAGTTTGGCCCAACATAAGGTCGTCTTGCAGTAAGGCCTGTATCTCTGAGTCGTCGTATGACTGTCATTCAAGAGACTTGCCCATGTCTACCCACTATTGCTCTTGCTGTTTGACTTGCCGGGAGTGTACGATTCCTTAGGTAACTCAGCACAATATGACGATCTTGCGCAGGGGTAGTAACTCGTGGTTGGCCACTCCGAAGTCTATCCCGGGCACTGCCAGTGGTTCCGTAACGTTCATTGAGACGTACAATAGTGCTGTGGTGGCAATTCATCCTTCTGGCAATGGCCCGCGAGCTCATTCCGGTCTCCAACATACCAATGGCTCGTTGGCAGTCGTTTTCAGATAGTCGTTGCATTTCAAGCACATGTACTGGGTGTTTTGTCTCAACGGCCTTTTTATACCGAGTATACTGCCACAACGTGTACACATTTTCAGGGTCATAGCTGTTGGGAATCGGGTTGCACGTGTAACTTTCATCGTTTTCATGTAGTCTGTACACAAACCTGTGGGTTGAATCATGCACTTTCCATTCCAGCAGCCATTCGCTCTCTACCTCTTGGCAAACACGGGGAAAATCCATTACCACACTTTTTTTCCCCAGCTTTTCGGCATCAGTATATATAATAGTGGTGCGTTTTTAATGTGCTTCAGTATATAATATTCTGGCTCATACGTTTGCTTCCATACATGTAATAACTGAATAAACAACTATTGTTTAGTTTTAAAACAACAGGTAACAAATTTAATAATCAATTAGTGTTAACAGTTTGAAATAAATGAAATGCTGGTGAATTTTATATTGGAATCAAATTTTCTCTTCACGGAGATTTAGGGTGAGGATATAGTTCAGAAAATTATGTCCGGTTGCTGGTGCCTTTTTATAAGCACGTAACTGATAAAAGGGAGTCCTGCAGCCGTTTTTCGTCAGTTCTTCCGTGGTGATGGCTCTTTTCTACACAACTTGTCCAATTTAGACGGTTGGTGTTGATTCCCTGCGTTTCACTAACGACTAGCTTCGTTCCACGAACTTTTTAGACAAAATATAAAAACAAATGCCTCTGCTAAGTACATTTGTGGGCTGCCAATTAACAGGCGCATTCTCGCTGTCCACCCACTAATGTTAATCTTTCAGAAGAATTAAATTCTTGAGTACTCAGTATAGCTCAGGAAAGATGATTAAAATTTACCATTATTCTTCTGGCTATTAAACTGGGAACATATGTCTGGACGGCGCGAATAATGCTTTTTGCCTGAACTAATATTAAAAAGTTACATATATCTCACAAAATGATATGTTACACTTGAGGCACATGTGATGTAATCATCACTGTTCCATTCTGAGTCTGGGGTCACCTCTGCGGTCGGTTTTCCGCACGACTAGCCAGAAGAAATGACCAGCGCTTGCTGTAGTGGTTTATGAATATACTATTCTCGTATGTTGAGGTTGCCAGCCTCATATATATAACCACTAAGCAAGAAACATGTCAAATTGGTGTTGATTCCCTGTGTTTCACTCACGACTAGCTTCGTTCCACGAACGTTTTAGAAAAAATAGAAAAACAAATGCGTCTGCTAAGTACATTTCTGGGCTGCCAATTAACAGGCGCGTTCTCGCTGTCCACCCACCAATGTTAATCTTTGAGAAGAATTAAATTCTTGAGTACACAGTGTAGCTCAGGAAATAGCGTACACCATCTTTACCCAAAGAAACAATATAAATCATTAATAAAAAGAAATTGAAAAATTAAGAACTACTTATAGGACAAGAAAAGACAACGAGGGAAAAAAAAAGAAAAAACACCAACTTAGAAAGAACAAATACTAATATAAATTATAACTAAAAAAATTACAAAAGACAATAGTTTATATCTAAATATGATACCAAACGGAAAATAAAATAACACTAAAATACCCTAATTATAACCAAATCTTAGGTTGAACAGGGTAGACCAAGATGGTAGACGAGAAAAGGCAATAATGGTCAGCTGTTAAGTGCCCTCCCTCCACCCATCACCTTTTTAAAACAAACAAACAAAACATGTCAAATTCACATTTGTAAAAGAAATGTGCACAACTTACCCCAATAGGGTTATACACAATCTCCTCGCACAGCTTAGAATGGACGCGAGCAATTTAGGTTAAATTCTTTCGATTCACTTGGTCTGGAAATTTTGAATCACTTTTATGACAGATGAATCTGCGAAACACTTGGTCTGGGATAGTTTCTCTTATGACGGGTGATCCAATTCCTTAGGTATCCAGTCCTAATATTTAAAGTCCTGGTCCCTTAAGTTTTTCAGAGTTTTTATTTATAAAGGCGGGTTTACTTTTTAAGGTTTTAAGTTTCCCAAATACTTCGATCTGTCACTTATAATATAGGAATTCTAAGTCCGATGTCTCACTAGCTTCTGGGAGTTGTTCGCTTGACGATGCGATGCAGTCTCTGAGTTCTGTGTCTCTGATTTCGCTAGATTGTATCTCTCACTTTTCAGTTCAAATCACAGATTGTGTTTCCGCAGAGTTTTCCAATGACATTTATTGTTTATTCCGGCCCTCAAATCAAACCAATCGAATTTCTTTAGCACTGGACTGGGGTGTCTAATTTCAAAATATCCCCCACGTGTTTTAAAATATTACATTTAATATCCCAACGCGTGACCTCAAATCATGCGGTAATATTTCCGCCGGCATCTTTATGCAACTTCACACACAAATATGTGAACTATCCTGGCTAATGCCTTCCGCCAATGTTTTCTCCAGACATATTTATCTGTAATAATGATACAGACCGGGGACAGTGGAATCAATCAATCAATCAATGCCCTTTAGCTCCCCGAGGAGCATAGGCCTTCAACAAACACATGCCACGTCTTCCTGTCCCGTGCCATCCGCTCAAGTTCTTTCCATGTTTTCTTTATCATTTGAGTTGAAGATTCTTGTATTTTCGTGTTGGACTTGATTTCTCTTGTTCTCCATATGTTTCCAATGCAATGAAAGCGCCTCTAGCTTTTTGTATTCTTATTTTGATATCATTGGGGACAGCGGAAGCGCTAATCTAATTAACGCCTGTGGGTGCGCCATACAGACAGATATGACCGCCGACCGTTTGGACAAACCATCTGTGGTTCTATTCAACGATCGGGCAATACCCGTTGTGTCAACACAGGCCTGTCGCTTTCAAAGCGACTCAAGCAATAACCACGTAATCCGTTGGCCTGTCTAATCACCTGATAATACTACAGTTCACCTGGCGTAACGTAAACACGGTCTGCGTTTAAAAAGATAAAGATAGTACCATAGTAGATACTTCCGTAGGGGAGTTGAGTGTTAGAGACTTCACTCTAATGATCCAACATAGAGAGTAAACAGAATAAAAAGGCATGATTTATACCAAATAAAAGCGATTGGCGAGAAAAATGAAGAAAAAGAAATGATACTGCCGTAGGGCTGAAGGTGTGAGAGATCACACAAAAGAGCATGTTCAGACGTTCGGTGACAGTGATATACCATGGAATGATGTGACATGGTATATCATGGAATGATGTGGTATGGTATATCATGGAATGATATGGCATGTTATTTGATTGATGTCGTTTAGTACTAGCGTTGTTCGTTACATTATGGAAAGGTGCAGTGTGGTATTTTAACAGTATAGTACCGCTTGGTATTGAACACAATAGTACAGTATGGTTTTTTTTTACAGTTGTTGGTGATATGTTTATGTTTGTAAGTGCGCGAGCGCGTACATTCGCGCAGTGGTATCGTAAACTTTTCCCCCCAAAAAGTATCTTTCGGTTCTATCCTGTGGTCATTTCTGTCACCATCTTTACCTATGACTTGCAGAGTTGCATTATAGTTTCAGCAAACACACACAGTTAGTACTTGAAGAACATAAAGAGGAAATTAATCATTAGAAATTAGTGATTAGTTTTTCAATTTACCAAGCACGATAAATATTTCCATGGTTTTCTGTTCTTTAGCATAATCAAGATTTCCAGATATTCGTACAAGGTCATAGACGAACGAGTCTGTAACTCCCTACCACAAACTCCCGAATTGCTAGGTTTTGGGGAGTGTAAAAAGCAGAACGGAGCGTGGAAAGGGATGTAGCTAGAACTGGTGGATGCTTTTCCTTTTTACCTGTTTATACCTAGTACTTTTGAGAGTGAAACTTCTTACTGAAGCTGCTTACGTGCATTTAGTCACAAGAGACAAGCCTCCGACTCAGGAAAAGTAAATAAATAACGTTCGGTTCTTTATTGATTGCGGTAGCGCAGTTGTTAGTGCACTGGCTTCCTATCTCGGTTGTCCATGGTTCGATCCCCAGTTACGGTGGGAATTTTTAGACCGCAAACGGCTCTGGGGTCGACCCAGCCTCGTGAATTGGGTACCAGAGTAACTCTGGGAAGGTTAAGGCGGCCGGCGTGATGCTGACCACATCACCCCTAGTGTGCCGATGGTCAAGAAAATATGGTCCTAACACCATTTTCCCAATATGCCTCAGGGCGTGTAACGGGATCCTTTGCCTTTTTTTTCCCGCCTTTTTATTTATTGATTGTTGTTCCGTTATATATCTCGTCTATTCGTGCACCAACCTCTTCAAGTATCTTGGACGAGCCTGTAGCAGTCAGCCAAGAACTTTGCTGCTTATCCGATATTTGGACATGGGCAGTGTGTATACGTTTGCCTCCTTCTGCTTAGTTTCCTCTATGTAAACAACACTTATTTCTCTCTCCCATCCCTAAATATTTTTCATCCATACTCCTATATTATCCATCTTGCCCAGCATTTGCTTCCTCCCATATTACCACACATACATGATCACCCCCACCCCCTCGTCTGTCAGTAATGTCTCACACCAAGACTGTCTTGTTGACACACCTTCACCCCTCCCAGTCCCCCTCCCTCCACGGTTTATTTTCATTCCACCCGTCTTTCTCTTTATACTTAGCTTTATCTAACCCCTCCCCCCCCCCTCTTTTTTTTCTCTTCTAATATTCATTTTGATAATGTCCTTTTTGTAGGTTTTACTTTATTTTTGCATGCAAGTAAGCACATACTCCTTTTGAAACATGTCTCTGCTCTTTTGAAGGCGACATCCATCGCCTCTCTTCCCTTTTAATGATGTTTTCTCTGATCCATCTTGGTTCTTTGTTTGCCGGACTGTCATTCGCCGTACACTATAGATGAAATGTTTGGTAGGCCCCGCCATCTGATACATAAGTCAACACCCAACGCCGAGTTCCTGCCTTAGTGTAAACAAGAACCCAAAATTGCGAACACGCAAGGAAAAAAATGCGTGAACGAGTAGATAGTGTGAAGAAGAAGGAAAAAATGTGAAGAGTGAACAGACGGTTTTGACTAGGGAAGAGGGGGAGGGAGAGGTAGAATGTTGAAAAAAATGAAAGAGAAATGCTACACTGTGAGCAGAAATTAAAAAAAAAAATCATTATATGAAGTATGAACAGACAGACAGAGGAGGGAATTATAAGGAAGGGGAGGGGGGATATAGAGTGAGAGAAAGACGTTTTAATTGTTAGATAAAAATCAAATGGCTGGGAAAAGTCACCAAATAAAGGGGAGTGGGTGCGTAAACAGCCAAGACATACTCACACTTTGTCACCATAGCAAAGGCTGGCCATGTTTTGTTCCTTCTGCAGAAATTGAATTTAATCGTGTCTGAACCCAACGCTGGTCATATCCAGATAAACCATAGGTTGGACCGTTCCAGATTGAAGTTAGTGGTTACTGCAATACAACTGTTGGAGGCAAGCAGAATGCCGCGTATAAGGAGGGGGTAAATATCCCACGTAGAGTCACGAAACGGCGTTTAATAAACAGAATGACAGGTTTCTCTGGTCCGTAGTATTAAGTGTTTAAGTCAACAACTAGTAGAAAATACCCAGTTCATGAAAGTCCAAAAGACAAGACGTTGCCAAGACACACTCTACACAAAGGCGGCGGCTGACATGAGCATTGTCCCGTCCATTCAGCGCCTTGTTGGTGGTCTCGAAGATGTTGGTTTTTTGTGCTCAATGACCACGTTTAACTTCTATGCACCGAGAGAATTCTCAGACTAGGAATGGAAATGTGAATTCTGGTGCGGTTTAAGACAAGGCGACAGTTACATTCCTGGATTCTGGTTTTTGCTATTTCTTATCTATATGTCTTTCTTTCTTTCTTTTAATGAATACATTTCTTTCCTTTTTTCCCCCTTCTATCTTTTCGTATTTCTTTCTTTTTTTCTTTTCCTTTTCCATGTTTTTATTTTAAAATTATTTCTTTCTTCGTTTTTTTCTGTGTTGCAGTGAAGTGTCATGGACAGATTCCGGTACGCTGCTGGGCGTTTAGAGTAGCTCATGTGACACATATTATTTGGAACTTTCTTTTGTATGGTTGCCGTATCACTTCACTGTTTTTTATTTTTTTATTTGTCACGTGACGTATAAAGCTGATTAAATTAATATCAAATAAAAACGGGTCACTGAACTGAAGCAAAATACCTATAGGCCTATCTGAATGTATCGACGAACATATTTCCATTAGCAGACTTGTTTTCTATATTCAGAGAAACAGAAAAATATTCTACTGTTTGACTTGTGAGCAGTTGAACTAGATGTCCAAGCCATTTTACTATTTTGTGTATACAGTTCAGTCCAGATAAGCGGAACTCGTTTAAGCCGAATTTCGGTTAAGTCGAAGAAATGTTGCTGGTCCCGGTCTTTTGTAGAAACTCCTGATAAGCAGAATTTCGGATAAGCCGAAGTATTTTAGATGGCCCATGCGGCTTCCGCTTATCAGGACTACACTGTATTTATAATCTGTTAGAGGCTGATTTGGTATACTAAAATAGCAAGTTATTATTACATCAAGGGAATTTTGGGACTATGAGTGACATATAGATTGTCATAAGGTGTGAGAGAAGAATGTCTTTGTTTTCAGCGCTTATTTTTGGATCTGAGTAATTATTTTCCACAATAATCTATTTCCTTCCTCCCAGTTTATTATACACAACACATCACAATGTCAACTGACATGTCAGGGCAGCCCTATAGTATGGCTCTGAAAGTTGAAGAACAGCAAGTACGACAGACAAGAAGTTACAACACATTAATAAATGGGGGCTTGCGTACACTCTCAGAAGTCTACTTGAATGTTTTAAAGAAAGCAGTAGTCAGTTTGAGGCTGTTTGAATCTCTGTAGAGCTCTTCCAGGAATGGTACTGGTGTCGGCCATATGTGCTTTCTCTGTTCCGCATATGTTTGGCAACTTTGAAGCAAAGGATACACACACACATACACACACACACATATGAAAAGATAACTAACGTTACGCAAATGAAAAGAACGAGACAAAGACAAGTGAAACACGAGGTGAGGCAGTGACGCCGGACACATTTGACGAAACCAGCTGTTAGCATTACGAGCAAGTCCTAGAATCTCCAGAAATACACGGAAACAACTGTTAGCATTACGAGCAAGTCCTAGAATCTCCAGAAATACACGGAAACAGCTGTTAGCATTACGAGCAAGTCCTAGAATCTCCAGAAATAAACGGAAACAGCTGTTAGCATTACGAGCAAGTCCTAGAATCTCCAGAAATAAACGGAAACAGCTGGAGATTTTTAAAAATTTACGGAGAATGAATTTGGAAGCAGATACAAGTGAGATGGAGAAGATGTAGAAAGAACTTCAACGGATGGCACGGGACTTAATAGCTTGTCATGAGTTTGCCCATTCACCACAAGGAGCTACTGAATGAAGAATGATGAAACATTATTCTGTAGAGTGTGACTCTTCTAGCTGATAATTATTATTATTATTAATATTAGCTGGAATGAGTGATGGAAGAAGCGAGGACAACGAAAGTTAAAAGCTAGATATGAAAACATGCAGGATCAGGTGGACCTTAACTACGTTAGTAAGCTTTTCTAGAGAGCGCCGGGGATTGCCTCTCCGCGGCAAAGGTACCGGGTTTCCGGGTTCTAAACCAGCTGTAAATGGGTATCTGACTCTGTTATTGAGCTTGGATTGGTTTGGATTTCAAGGACCATCTTCACTGCACACGGACAACGCCATCAGTTCTCCGATCTCCTCCCTTAGATCACACAAGGAGGATCTCAGCACAGTGCACGAGTTCCGTAACACGGGCGAGGATCCCGATGTGTGTATACAGAAGTCACATATTCTATAAATATGTGGTGAGTAGGTTTACTAATTTTTTTTTTAATTTTGCGAGGGCAGAGGCCGTATGGCCTACACTTTACGATTTCCAACTGCTGAGGGATTTTTAATGTGCGCAGCTTGCACACGGGACCTCCTATTTTTATCGCCCGTATCCGAGAAGGTTAGGCATTATTCGGGGGGAGGAGGGGAGGTCTGGCTATTTTTAATTAGTAAATCCGCCTTGGTTCAGGGATTATAAGTAAAATGCCATTAGTAGAAGATAAATAAATGAAATTCCGTTTTTTTGGATTTGAGATAACGTGAAAACCACCACCTCCCCTTTTTGCAATTAGAAGCGGTAGTGGGCTACATACCTTTTAGTCCGTCTACGACCCCTTATTGTTATTGAATTTTACGGAAAGGGAATTGCGTTAGCGTAGGGATAACTGGAAAATTACAGACTTGATGTCACTCCACAAACAACATAAAATATTATAAAGATGTACACACATATTACGTTAAAGCTCGTCTATAACATCTTGTCGTCTCACCTTACGTGTTCAGTATTTATTTGTCTAGTATATCTGCGGAAGATTTAAGACTAGTTTGATTTGTTTCATAGGGACAACTGTTTGTACCGTTAAGTTGTTCAAGTATTAGTTATGGAAATAGGAAAACGAGTGAGAGGTTGGGTAAGCCTTGTGGTAAATTTATGCGTAAATGTTAAAAGGAGCTGTATCCCCGAGTCTAGGTAGGGTTACACGTGACCTATGATTACAGTTTTGGTTAATTTAAATTATTTTTGGGTATTATTATTAATTTGTTAAGCATCAGGACGTAAAATATATTAGTTTTTTTCTGTTGGGCAACAACAGCTCAATATGGGAGACTAGCAAATTTAAAGATTACCCCGTTGTTTTTGTGCGACGCTAGCCCCAAATTCAATGAGTCGCACCCCCTACCCAAGAAGTAAGTTAGGTAGAGTGATGACGTAGATTAGTTGCTTTAGACATCGGGAGGGCGGTATCATAAATTGCATCAGTAAGGTGGCGCTTAATCTCAGCGTCCTCTTGCGGCCATACAAGAGTTATTTTGCGTGAATAGTCACTCTCACTTTGTGCCCTCTAGCCGCGTCATATCACTCCGCAATATTCAGGCACTTAGGATGAAGGCTTCTTGTGCACTTATTGCAGGGGCTGATGAAGGAATTAAAAGTTAAAGACGCTCTGTATACAAATGGGTCCAGCAAAAGGCGGGGGGAGGGCTACGTAATGTGTGCTGTGGGCTTCGTTCGAGTTTTTAGGTATAAGAATGAGTTAAAGGATGGGTTTATGGCCGCATCTATGGCTGGTTATTCATCGTGTGGTAATGTTGATATGCGAATTAGTGATTTTTCACTTGTGCGTATGGCATTTTATTAATCAACTTCATTCCTCGCTTGTTTTCCAATCTGCTGTTCCAGCGATGATTGTCTAGCGCAGCTGATTGATCACGGGGAGTGGAAGTGGATAAGACTGGGAATAATAAAAAAAAAAATCCATATACCATGGGTAGGTTGTTATGACGGGTTCACTTGTCATATTGTCACTTGCTGTAGGGGGCTAGCTATGGTGTCTGTTGTTAATATGACACCTTGCCATTGGACATTTCTGAATGAGGGAGCACCTTTGGTCCTGTAGTTACACCCTCTCTCCACTCCCGCCATAAAGATTTTGGTGATAATGCTGGGCTTTTAGATTACCAATTGTACTGCGGTTTGGAACGCTGATTCGTATCCTGTATATAATTAAAGTAACGTTTGGACCGTCCTGTGTTTACTATGGATTGACGTTATTCTCATGTGTGGTAACTTGGACGACTTTTTCCCTAGTTTTTGGTTCCGGGGCTTGACATAGGGTTTATAACCTCTTGTCGGACTATAATTATATATGTTAGACTTTGGCTTCAATCTGTAGGGACTACACACGAAGGGATTTCTGCCCTCCTGAACGATTTTTGTCATTTATCAGCAGGCCCACCGTTCCCTTTCCCTTTGTTACATCACACGAACTTTCCGCATTCCTTCCCTCTACTCTACTATCGAAACCTTAGGCAGAAAGAAAATGAAATGTTACATGTTTGACGTTGTATTAGACCTAAAATGGGGACCTGCATTATCAGGTTGTTGTTATGTTAACTAACGCAGACGAGAAATTTAACAAACAACAGGCGGGGACGGAATGATCTAATTTTTTTTGTGTTAGGATGTTTAATCTTAGTGTTATATTTTTAATTATTCTCTAATTCGAGGAATAACTACTTTTACCACAAATTACAGCTGATTGACAAATAGTCTCGAATAGAAAATGAGGAAAAGTCAAAGACTATTACATTCCTGTGTCAAACGTGTGTAGTCTTGTTTGGAATAAAACAAAAAGTTGTTGTATGCTGACAGTTATGCTTTTTTTTTTTTTTTTTACTCATTTTTTGTGTTTATAGAGTCTCTCACCTTAGATATTATTTGTGAAGAAGGACAGTTTATAGTTGTGGTAACCAGGCGCGTTGTATGGAATTAAGTGGTTATATTTAATTTTTTTAAAGTGGGTTTATTGTTTTTAAGTCTGCCAATTAGGTTTGTTTAAGTCTGAGTCATATGACAATTCATGAAGTTTGTAGCTCACAATGAGGAAATTCGTTCGTAGGATTTAGATTTTCCTAAAGATGTTACGTTTTATTTACACACCAGGAATTACTTGGTAAGATTTATCTAATGTTAAGGAGAGTATTGATATACGGTCGTCAAGCGAGAAACCTTGGATTTTCGACTTTTGCTATGTCTATTATTGCTCTTCTTCTGTCATGTTTGAAGCTGTTTTTAAAAGTCTCTTTCTTACTTTTCATATTCTTTGCTGATAACAGAAATGCCTTTTATTATTTGTTTGTTGTCTTTTTTCTTAATTGATGAGTTATAAGGAGAAGGAGAGGAAACTAAACTGTTTCCTTTAACATTCTTTTTTTTGTGAAAAACTTTTAACTGTTAATGATATCACTAGTCGAGTCAGAAGATACAGTTAACTCATAAGACTTAATGTTATTAATTGCACAGCTGTTTTTTTTTAAATTTTTGAATTAAAATGTATGGGCTTAGTTCCAGCACTCCTAGGACATTCTCGTTTGTTTCTTTCACTAGGCAAAGATGATAGACGATTGATTAAGATATTCATTAATTATTTCTTCACGACTTTATTTTTTGTCTTTCTATTAACCATGTCATACCTTGGCTATAGAGACCACGACACTGGATCGCTTTTAGTTGCCCAATTACTCAATAAAGTTGGTTGACACATAATTTGACTAAGTGCACTGGGTTTTGTATTATGAACGATAAATAAATGGAAAACGCACCAAGCGGGTTGTGATAACGGAAGGAGATAGGTAAGTGAAACAATTCGAACTGATTAGGATGGCGTATTTTACTGCACTTGGAGGATTTGCTGGTCCATGAACTTGACTCTCGTGGTGTAATGGGTGGATAAGACTGGAACGTAGCCGGTATAAAATTTCATTTTGTCGACGGGGTCCCGTTGATGCATCGAACTCTCTAAAAGTAAATGTACATATATTGGTTATACATATATAATAAATTAAAAAATATTCTAACGTTCTTCTATAGCAAGCGCGCAGAAAGCCTGAAACCTTGAGCTAGGTCGTTTGATTATCTTTCTCCAATATTCTACAGCCTGGTTAATGTATTGGGTGGCATGTTGACGTCCTGACTTCATTGCTCTTTGAATGGATGGACCAAGACAATTTGGACACACAATGGAACGGCACAAGAAGAGGTAAGGTAAAATTGTTGTCCTTACATTGTACAAACGAAATTGATTGCTGGAGTTTCCCCTAGACCTAATTAGCTTCCTATTATTAGATTTCTGTTGCAGTTTGATTCTAACAATTACTAATACTCTCTAACCCGATTCGGGTGGTATCTGATAAAGGAATTCAGCTCTTTATCCCCTCTGCCTTTGATATGTGTTTTTTTGGCTTCACTAGAATATGCGTTCCATCTGACAACCATGCGCGGCCCCCTCAAGATTTTGCCCCTGGCTTCTTATACTTTTCATCATTTTTTTGCTTGTGCTGGGAGTGAGCTGAGCAGGGTAGTATATTGACACATACGAGAACAGATCGAGTTAATGACTATGTTGGGCATTCTCTTGCATGCCATCTTTAAACCTCGGAAACTCGCTCTCCGTTTCGTGCGTGAGGTACTAAGTGACTATAATTGATATTGGTTCGTAGAGAGATCTACCTCAAAAGTCAACCTGTGGTGTGTATTAGTTCCGCGCTGAAGACTTCTCTACGCTTTTCCGCGAGGCCACATCTGCTGTGATACACACTGCTATTACAAAAGGTCCAGTTGATCGAGGGAAAGCTTCTTCTTCTCATTTAATTTTATTTACATCGTCACTACCTGGACCATGTTGTAATCCGACTGCCGATAACATTCAGCACCGATGTTTTGCTCTCCACCTTGTCCACGACTGTGTTGGTCTGTGCATAGACTTGTGGATCTCCGTTGCCTCCACTTGGCCACACGCTATTTTAAGCGGCGTGTCATGTTACCCCCTCCTTTAGGCAGTACGGCGTGGATGTCGACGGTCTGTGCACTCAAATTGAAGTCTTTATAATAGATCAATAAATAAATTCGCGAACATACAGGCCAGAGTGTGTACACCCAGAACTGTTGCTGAGTCTGAACACTTTGCTCTCCAAACTTATGCACCAGCTCGTCAGATTTCTGCGCAACATTCTGTTATGTTTTAATAGAGTCTTTTATCCACTTTGTTGCCCCGCTCTCAGTCCAGCCAGTTATGCAGTTACACTCACGACCATATAAGTACTAGAATGGTTACGAAAATTAATCATTTGTTAACTGCTCCCTGTAACGTACAGAACAGTTTATATGGATTCACAAGGTATAACCACATTACGTCCACACTAACTAATCACCACATTGTTGAAAAGGAAAAAAATAAAGTGGGTTTTTGCCACAATATTGTGCAGACATTGCTCTTCTGAGTCGTTTGTCGGGAAGGATTATGTAATTCACTGATCGATGTGTTAGTCAGTCTCAGGAAACCTCCTCGTTTAGCCTGTCAACCACAGCGTGGAGGTGCATAGGGCCTCCCTATAGTCTACACTTCTACTAAACAACCTCATGCCCTGTCGTCTCATGTTGGATAGTGCAATCTAGGAGATCAATGTTCTTGTTTGCATGTTTTTGACCTCATCTGTCTTATTTGTTGTATCTCAGAACATTAGTAAAATGTGGTGTTGTAAGAACGCGTTTACCTGCGACTTCACCATATTTCTGATGCTCCCGAGATTTTCCTTTTATGAATATGCGGTATGGTTGAACTTTTCGTGCATCTCCAGTATGCCCAATATGCACACCTTCCCCTAAGATAGCATAATGAAACTTTAATCAAGCATAGCCAATTTAGAATTGAGCTTGGTGTGTGGGGAACATAATGGGTGAGCGTGACTAGACTACCAGGTTCTCATAAAATCATGCGTGTAGCGCTCTAGCATTCTGCCACTCGTGTCGCTACTTCCGATTTTAGATAAGAAGGGGCCAGTTTTTGTATATAATACACTACACTGACTTCAGAATGACGGCTAGAACTTTAGAACTAGAAGATTGAATAGAAAGCTACGTAATAAGATAGTAAGAGAATATGTGTAGATCACAGAATGATATTTACTAAGCTAGCATTAACTGTAAGATAGAATAAAACAAACCTACAAGGGCACTAAATACGAATACCAGGTAGGAATACCATCGGGTACCGTAAAACGAGTTTAAATCATTAAATAATCAACAGGACCATGTATCACTTTAGTGTGATAGTTGACCAAGAATGACAAGGTCCGATATTAAAGATAGAAAAACTTAAATACATAAATATATTTGTGCTTAAGCTAATGTAGAATTCCGTCGATATCTGGTTTTGTATGACCAATGCCGCAGCTACAGTTCTGTATCAGACACGCTGGGATCCCTAGCAGGCAATTAGTATATTTATTGTTATATAGTTATGACGTTGGTTGATGTAAATTCAGCCTGTGTGATCCATGCTCTAGATTAACTTTCCTTAACACCTCCCACCAAAAAAAAATAAAAAGGAAAAAAAAAAAAAAAATAGATAAAAAAATAGAAATAAAAAAAAAAAAAAAAGAAAATAAAGAGAAAAAAAAAAAAAAAGAATATAAAAAAAAAAAAAAAAAAAAAAAATCCATAAATTTTTTTAGGTTAAAAAAAAAAAAAAAAAAAATCAGTCTGCTTAGTAAAAAAAAATCTAAGTTTTCAAAACTGAAACATAAGCTAAAAAAAAACAAAAACAAGTAAACTGTCATAAAATAAAAAAAAAAAAATTTTAAAAAAAAAAGAAGAAAAAAAAAAAAAATAAAATCATGAAAAAAAAAAAAGAAAAAAATGAACCCAAAAAAAACAACAAAAAGCACAAAACTTTAAAAAAAAAAAAATTAACAAAAAAATAAAAAAAAAAAAAAAAACACAAAATAAAAAAAAATACAAAATAGTGCTAAAAAAAAAAAAAAAAAAAAAAAAAAAAAAAAAAAAAAAAAAAAAAAAAAAATAAAAAAAAAAAATAAAAAAAATGGACAAAAACTGAGCTTTTTCAATGTTCCTTGAAAACACAAAAAAGAAAAAAAAAAAGCAAAAAAAAAAAAAAAAAAAGAAAAAAAATGAACAAAAAAAAACACGCATAAAAAAAAATAACAAAAAAAAAAAAAAAAAGAAACAAATAGTTGCAAAAAACAAAAAAAAAAAAAAAAGACAAAAAGTAAAAAAAAAAAAAAAAAATCGCAAATAAATAAATAAAATAAAACAAAAAAAAAAAAAGAAAAAAAAAAAAAAAAAATAAAAAAAAAAAAACAAAAAAAATAAAAAAAAAAAAAACAAAAAAAAAAAAAAAATACGAGAATTAATACAAAAAACAGAATAAACAAAAAAAAAACAACACAAAAAAAAAAAAAAAATGATAGGTTAAAAAAAAAAAAAAAAAAAGCAATAAAAAAAACAAAAAAGCCAATAAAATAGGAAAAAAAAAAAGCATGTAAAAAGAACGCTCAAAAAAACAATAAAGAAAAAATATAAAAAAGAAAAAAAAAAAAAAAATAAAAACAAAAAAAAACAGATAACAAAAATAAAAAAAAAAAAAACATAAAAAAAAAAAAAAAAAAAAAAAGTCATAAAAAAAAAGTAATTATGAAAAAAAAAAATAGGGGGGTTTCTCCTAAAAAAGCAAAAAAAAAAGATACTAACAAAAAAAAAATAAAAAAGAAAAAAAAAAAAAAGAAAAAAAAAAAAAACAAAAAAAAATAAAAATAAGAAAAAAAAAAAAAAAAAAAATAAAAAAAAAAAAAAAAGATCCTTTTCAAGAAAAAAAAAAATAAAAACTAGGGATTCACTAAAAAAGAAAAACAATAAAAAAAAGAAAAGAAATAAAAGAAAAAAAAAATGAAAAAAAAATAAAAAAAAAAAAAAAAAAATAATAAAAAAAAAAACCACTTTGAAAAAAAAACGTTTAACTAAAATATCAAAATTTTATAAACTTAAATAAAATCAAAACTTTGAAAAAAAAAAAAAAAAAAAAAAAAAAAAAAAAAAAAATGAAAAACAATAAAAAAAAAAAAAAAAAAAACAAAAAAAAAAAAAAAAAAAGTGCAAAATCATGCTTGTTTCGTTTCAAACTGTCAAAAAAAAAAAAAAAGTTTTTTAAAAAAAAAAAAAAAAACAACAAGAAAAAAAAAAAAAATCGAAACGATAACAAAAATAAATGTACACAAAAAAAAAAAACGATTGTCAAAAAAAATTAAAAAAAAATTATACGCTTGAAAAATGAAAAGTAATACAAAATAGCCAAAAAAAAAAAAAAAAATGGTAAAAAAAAGAAAAAAAATAAAAAAAAAAATAAAAAAAAGAAAAAAAAGCAAAAGAAAAAAAAAAAAAAGAAAAAAGAAAAGTCATAAAAAAAAAAAAAAAAAAATAAAAAAAAAAACAAAAAAAAAAAACAAAAAAAAATGGAGACTAAAAAAAAAAAAAAAAAATAAAAATAAAAAATAAAATAAAATAAAAAAAAAAATAAAAACCACAAAAAAAAAAAAAAAACATGGGAACTTGAAAATGGATTAATAAAAAAAACAAAAAAATATAAACAAACAATAAAAAAACAAATATAAAAAAAACAAAAAATAGAAAAAAAAAAAGAAAAAACGCCATTACAACACCTACCTTTCTTGAAATTCGGCCTGTTCTCCCACGCTACTATTCACACAACATGTTTGCATAATATGTGTACCAACAATTATAGCTCGATAAAATGTAGAAATCGATGCACCTGTACAAGGACTACTATCGTCTTTCACGAAATCGTAACAGTGAAGAACTCAAATAGTGTTCAATATATACTATATGACAATAGGTTGGAATTGCAATACAATACTTTTTTATTCTGTAGCATGCAATTTGCGGAAATGTCCTGGTCCTGATCAAGTAGCCAAACTCGACACAAACCACCACTTCACGAAAAAGAAAAAATGATCGCAGCCCCGCATCACAGCTCGAATTAAACTCTGTTGAGTAATACATTCGTGTCAGAATACAAACATACCTCATGGTCTTAGTATTTTGTGAAACCTCTAACAATCGACAAAAATTTAAAGTTTAACCTACTAATCCCTATTGACTTTGATAATGCGTATACATTCTCAAGATCACGTATCTCATAATTTTTATTATGATCATGTTATTAGACATTTTTTAATAACTGCTCTTACATATAATTATTTGGTTGCGATATCTCGAGATAAGGAAATATTTACTTTATCACGATATCTTTAGTTATTGATTGTTTTTACATTATTCATAATAGCTTGCTCCTGATAAATACATTAATATCATGTGATATCTATGGTTTTTGACTCAGTAATCTAATTTCATATATTAACAATTCCCTCTACTTAACACGATTTTAAGCTTAGCTTATTTATACTCGTCCCCTATGACACCCTTATTATCCTAAGCTAATTTTCCTATCCCAGGAATAAATACATTTTCCCTAATTTATTTTATGCATGATTGAATAATTTATACGATATTTGTAAGGAAAAAATTAACAACGTGCGGAATTTAAATCAATTTCAGATAGCTATATATTCACTATGACTATGAACATAATATTAGACTTCAATATGGCTAAAGTGCTCCCATGAAACTTCGCAACTGTATAACTTATTCATAGACACAGACGTGTCTAATTAGTTTCTCAATTTTATCCATCCATTGTAATATTGCGCTTGGCATTTCAATACAGAATAGTTTCGTACATTAGGAGCGTGGATACATTATTCAATTATGGGCAAGTATTCAGCAATGCCCTTTACTAATATAAATGAATTAGCTATATTATCGACAGTTGTAGCAACAAGAAGGTGATTATACACACTAGTTTGTACGTGGGTTGTCTACTGAAACTTATGTTTTACACTTTATAGATTAGAATTATAAGTTTGCCTGTCATAGGCTCACACTAATTTCTATTTCTATATCACCAAATGAGATATTTTTAGTGACAAATGCGTAGGAAACGTTATTGTCTATAGATTTTTATCCGAGAGGTGTGCTTTTTTTATTTTCTTTTCATCCTGCTTATTAGATTTTGCATCTGCATCAAGAAGTTTTGGTTTATATTACTCGAATAAGGTGTACACTACTGTCTACTTTTCTTTCATTAAATGATATTTTGACACATTTTTTCAAGGGTACATCTTTATATTCTTAACAGTGAAGAGGACAAAGGTAACAAATAGCACTAATGCACCCTCACGTCACGCATTTTAACTCCATGGACATTTTCTTTAATGATGTTTGTACTGCATGTTGGACAGATTTTTTTTCATTGATGTAAGTTTTTTTTTTTTTAGTCCGAGATTTTTTCCACTGCTCGTAAGAGAAATGTGATCGTGCAGCAGTTTGATTCAGTGAGGATAAACGTTCTGTTATTGCGGTCACTCGCTTTTGGAACTTCCTTAGATAATAGATCTCGTGTACAGTGCTGTTTTACACTTTGCATCGATTATAAAAAAACGTCCCTTTTGTTCAAACAACAGAATTCGGCACATAATATTGTGTTAATGATAGATAATAAGAATTCTATCGTAACTTTATATTGCGATTGCTGTAGGTGTTTCTTGTTTAGCTCATAAATTCATAACCCACACGACCCCTATATCTTACCGAATTAGGAGGCATCAACCACTGAACTTACATAGGTCTACTCACCGTTAGACACTATAGACTGGAAAGTACAACGTCAAGTATGCATGTTTTGTAAAGGCACATCAGATAGCCACATAATCTTCGTTGCACGATTACTAAGCTATCGGTACTTAGCGTGTATTTAAACGTTCCACCGAGCAAAAAACTTGGGGATTGCGCAATATCTTATCTCATTGGATACACCTACCGGATCCTTTGGTAGTTTGTTCCTACCTTGCAGCTCCCCCATCTTCTGTCCCGAGGACGGCAAATGGGTAGATCTTGGCATGTGAATCTGTAAACTCGTTCCACAAGCTTTTGGATTGGGTACACTCCGGCCTCTGTATACATTAAATAGGCATATGTGATATGTTAATCAGTGCAGTTAAAACAATTCCTTTCATCTCCCTCCTTCATGTTCTGGTAATGTGATCCATTCCATCAAGACAAATAATTCTTTAAATACTTTTCTAAAACTATAGACACAACCTTGCTACCATTCTCATTCGATCTGAATATTTTCACAAGCTTGGCTTTTGCCTCCAGAAAATTACACAGTAGTTCAAACACGTTCTACCCAATTTCTAACACACACTGTAATTAATCCATAAATATATATAATTATATATATATATATATATATTATATATATTATATATATATATATATATTATATATAATATTATTATATATATATATATACACATTCTTTCTTACCCTCAGGCACACACAGTCGAGCTGTTAATTGTTGTAATGGTCTGCTCTCAGATACATAAGGCAAAGGGGTTCTTGTGCGTTAATTCACCGCTAAAATCAATTTCTGGAAATTTATTACCCAAACTGAGAACCGTACTTTTTCTTGACTGAAAAAGGTTGATTTCACATTGTGGTTTGGGAGGGCAAGTTAAAAAAAAAAAACGTTCCTCGTGCATTCATAGTTGACACGCTTACGACAGACCCGCCCTCAAACCCCCCCCCCCCCGTATTTTAAGTTTATAAACCAATAAAACGGTATTGAATCCGTTCTAAAAGTTAACAGTACACAGGAAACAAGGGAAGTCGCTGCCGTTGCCTTCTCTAACTCAAGATCAGAGTCAGGTACCCATTTACAGCTGGTTAGACTGATGCGTGACACTACCAAGCTCGAGAGGTGGGGCCTACTTATCTATAAATGCGTGACACCTGTTCCCTTCCTCGCTGCCGTTGCCTTCTCTAACTCAAGATCAGAGTCAGGTACCCATTTACAGCTGGTTAGACTGATGCGTGACACTACCAAGCTTTGAACCCGAAACCCGGTAACTTATTGCGGTAGTGGAGCGTTAGAAACTTCACTACACTAGGTCCAGCATCAAAAGGTGGGGAGACCAGTTTCCTTCCTTGCTGTCTTTTCCTTCCCTAACTCAAAGTTAAGTACCATGATTTATAACACCAACTCTGACTGCCACCAGGTAGTCATCCTCACAGATGCACTGTCTGTCCTGCAAGCTCTCAAGGGTGGTAAACTCCCGCATCTGAGAAATGAACTAAACAAGGTAGCTGCCAAAAAGAGAACCATACTTCAGTGGGTACCATCTCATTGTGGTGTACCCGGAAATGAAAAGGCAGATAAACTTGCAAAAAAGGGAGGAGAATGTGAACAAGAAGATAATGAAGTCACATACTTTGAGAAAAAGAGAGCTATCCAGACTATCAGAAGAGAACAGAACCAACCCAAAGACGACTATCACACTCTCGACCGGCAGGGACAGATAACTATTTTTTCGACTCAGGACAGGGCATAACAAACTGAATAAACACATGCACAAGCTACGATTGTCTGCTTCACCATTGTGCACATGTGGATTAAACGAACAAACTGCTGAGCATGTTCTACAGGACTGTCCTCTGTATGACCAGTTAAGAAAGATATACTGGCCGAATGACTCAACACTAAACTCAAAGCTATATGGAGTTAAAGAGGAACTTCAAACAACAGTCGAATTCATCATGAGAACTCGTCTGACGGTGTAATCATCAAAGATGCGATCGCAAGAAGAAGAAGAAGTTAAGTACCCATTTATAGCTAGGTAGGCCCCACCTCTCGATGCTGGACCTAGTATAGTGAAGTCTCTAACGCTCCACTACCGCAATAAGTTACCGGGTTTCGGGTTCAAAGCTTGGTAGTGTCACGCATCAGTCTAACCAGCTGTAAATGGGTACTTGACTCTGATCTTGAGTTAGAGAAGGCAACGGCAGCGAGGAAGGGAACAGGTGTCACGCTTTTATAGCTACGTAGGCCCCACCTCTCGAGCTTGTTAGTGTCACGCATCAGTCTGACCAGCTGTAAATGGGTACCTGACTGATAGGGACTTGAAAGCTCATGATGATGATTATGATGACTAGCAATTGCCTAGACTTAAGGGTCTTTTATATTTGGACATGCACCCTAATATAACCGGCTAGGTTGAACGGGACGCGCCTCACCAAAACGAGACAAAAGTGTAAAAAAAAAAAAATTCGAGTAAGTTGTATTTTTTCCGGATTACAAAAAAAAAAAAAAAGAAAGGACGGACGGGGTGGGTAAGAGATTTGTGACGTCGCGTACGGGGGTGGCAAAAAATGTCACCTAGACTGCGATTGGATTCAGGCGAGAAAAAAAGAAAAAAATTGTAAGAAAAGAAATGTAAGAAATAGTTTGGGTAATAAGTTGCCAAAATATTAATTTGACGGTGAATTAACGCACAAGTACCGGCAAAGGCACTACGCATTAACACTTGTGTTACCGCTCACCGTGATTTTTTTTAAAAATGACTGGCCCCTTTTCGTTAGCATACACGTTATTTATAGTGTGAGGTCGGGCGTCCGATGGGTTTCCCTGCTCGCTAATATTTGCATCCGAAATTTTTTTTTGTAAAATCTGCCTAGTTGTGCCAATCAGGAAAACTATGATTTTATTTATCTAAAGCTTTAAATACGCTCTGTATTATTCTACACCTTCCTAGCTACTAATCTGTTACTTTCCTAAATGCATTTATTTCTATGCGTACTTTAAACAGCCAAATTATGGACTAACCTGAGGCCTCGATGCATTCAACCAAAGATTTCTCCCGTCCTATACTACTGATCGTGAAAGTCTCTGCACAGACGTGCAGAGCAACATTCCCGTTGTAGAATTAGAGACCTCTTCCAGGTGGTACTTCTTTCCCACTTATGTAATTAAATGGCATCCTTCACTCGGTTGCACGGATTAGCCCTAGCCATTTTGTCTGTTCAATGCTTTAGTAAACACGGCAGAACGGTACCTTCCGATTGGTCAGTGTATCAAGCAGTTATCATAAAGTATGGCGCACGGTTTCGTCAGAGTATACAGAAGGACGTGTTGTGAAAACAGACCAACTCACGACAATAGCCTCTCCATTCAAAAGCGTAAACTCTCTGTTGAAGCTTCCTGTCTGGATTCACAATCACGTCATGCTCTCATTTAGGGGTTCACTCTGCCTTCCTACTCTCCTGGTTTCCTTCAGGTCGGTGCCTACTTAAGAAATCTGCCCCAACATCTGAGATCCAGGGATATGCACTGCCTATTGTGTTAATAAACAGCACAGGTGCTGCTGCCTGTCTAATGCTGATTATCAACTTCTATTCACCTTTTCACATCTCTGAGTCTGTCCAATGACATGTCCAGAGATGTTAGATGTTCCTCAAAGGTGTTCGTCTATGAGAATATCATCCATGAAATTGGTGATAGCTGAGTTGTGTAAGGGATCCAATAATTTCCTCATCATCCTGGAGAAAACACTCGGAGTAATCTTCAACCCAAAAGGCAACATATTGAACTCATAGTGCTCCTCCGATGTGCTAAAGTCCAGTAACAGTCTGATTTCAGGCTTGATGGGAATCTGGTAATGCCCTTTTACTTAGATTCGCTTGTCCCTCTGTTATCCTTTATTTTCCTGTAATCCAGGCAGTCTTCACCAGGGAGTTTCCTCAGCTAAACCTCACTGGCACGATAATATGATTCATATGGGGAAATGAATTTTCCTGCACCAAGAAATCAATTTTCCCTTTAGCATTGCTATATAATATATAATCTCAGTCCACGACCGTGTCAATACTTCCAATGGACCGTGTATATGGGCCGGTCAACTACCCCTGTTACCGGAACCCTTTCTACGATGCTAATTTAAATGTTGGCTATGCATTCGTCAATTGGTTAGCACAAACCAATCGTCCACTACCTATTTTTTTGGGGATTCCTCGTAGTTCCGTTTTCAAAGGTGGCCTACTAACCACATTTCTATTTATAGCCAGTTCCTGGTATTCCGAACAAATGGGTGTCGGAATGGGATGGGTTGTGTCCCCTCTCTCTCCACGGAGAGTTGCCACGGTAACTGGTTTCGTGGAAGACTGTTTGTGAGAAGGTGCTGTCCTATCCATTATGTCTACCTTTTTATGTTTATTTTTAGGCCTATGTGCGCCCCACTAGGTCCTGTTGATTTTCCCAACGTGTGGGATGTTCCTTGCTACATTGTGCACAGGCATTCACATACCGAGCTATGTCTTCAGCAATACCTGGCCAATAATGATTCACAGATGTCCTTTGACAGGTGGTACCGATTTTCATATGTCCACCGTATGGTACAACATGTGCTAGCTTCATAACTTTGTCCCTATAACTCAATGGCAGTACTAACTGTCCATGCCCCTTTTGTCCTGCTCCAGCTTTCCTGTAAAGCAATCCATCCTTCAAATAAAACTGTCCTTTCTTAGGGGGGTTATGGCTATCTGGCAATTTACCAAAGCAAGGTTTTAAGGTGCTATCTTTAGCTTGGGCCTTTTTCATCTTTCTTGGATGAATGTTTAGTGGAATTCCCTCCTCCTTCCTAGAGCTAGACCTGGTCTGGAGCGTTGTCTTGATCACATGTTTTATTGGGGTACCCAAAAAGACATATCTCCTTCCTATCACCAGCGGGTAACTAGGATCATCACACACTGCTGCACTAATCACTCCTTCCACGTAGCGAGTTCTAACATTGATCCTTGCTATAGGAAGTGTCATGGTGGCAGTTCCTTTTAATACCCCTTATATCTCCACTTTTTATGTGGTATATTGATCAGGGTTCACCAAGGATGCACTCACGACTGAGTCATATTCCAGTCCTGAATCATACAGACGCTTTATTTTAGTGCCGTTACATGTTACTTCTTCACATGTTGGGGGAATGATGGAGGTCTGTCTAACTGTCTGTCAGATCCTTCCTTCCCTTGTCCACTGTTATAAGGCATGCAGCGTGATATGGAGGGACTTTCTTAACACATTCCAGTGTATTGTTGTTCATTTTGCAAATTTTGCACCACTTATCTCTCTGTCTGTAGGGTTTCTTATCTTGTACCTTAGGGTTCCTGTCTCTCTGGTCAAATTTAGGTTTGTCATAACCTTGTTTGTATCTGTGTTGTTGGTCCCTATCATCAAACTTATTCTGGTTTTGTGGTGGCCTACTACTTTCTCCTTGCTTCTTCTTAACTCCAGCTATTTCAGACTGAGCCGCTTGATATCTCTCCGCAACTGTTAAAATCTCCCCCAACCTCTCTGCACCTTGTTCCATAAGAAATTTTCTCATGTCTGGAGGCATAGACTCTCTCACTTGTTCCATCATGACCGTGTCATTTAGGTCCTGACATTTTCCCAGAGCAGTCCACTTCTCCAAATAGGTTTCTAATCTGGCAGAGAATTGGTGGTAGGTTTCTCCAGAAAGTAGCTAAGCATTTCTGAATTTCTTTTTATAAAATTCTGAGTTCTTTTCATATCGAACCAGCAATGCCTGCTTCAAGATTTCATAATCCTCCTGGTCCTCCTTTCCAAGTTTTGCAAAAACTTCATAAGAAACTCCTCTCAGCCCTTGTGATAACTTAAGGCTCCATTTCTCTTTCTCTAAGCCATAGTTAGTGGCTAACCTCTCATACCTACTTAGATATGACTCAATTTCATCCTCTTTCTCCACAAATGGATCCAAGTGAAAGTTCATGACTCCATTTGAGGGACCTTGACTTGCACTAGTGTCAGAGGTAGTTGGACTACTTCTATTACCTGTAACATTTCCTTGAAGTTCAAGCTCTTTCAATCTCAATTCATGTTCCCTTTGCAACCTCTTTTCCTCAGCCTCCCTTTCAGCAACCTGTCTTCTTTCCTCAGTGCCGACTGCACTGTAGCAGATCGAAACTTTGCCAAATCTGCCATACTCACACAATATCAAGTTGCAGACACTCAAACACTCTCTAAATTAGACCAATCTAAAATTAATACAAACACAAGGCTAATTAAGTAAAAGACTACTGTCAGTGTATCCAGTCACCACAATTTTGATTTGTACTCAATGGTACTACAAAGTGTTTTATTTAATTTTAGTTTTCCTACAATTTATGTTATTTATTAAAATACTTCCCTACTCCTAACTCATATGATGTAATAAGTGATACTATAGACCCGAATGTCTCAAAGACAAGATCGCAGGGTGGTAAATGAATCCCAGGACTGAGACCCCAGATTTCTCCCGTCCTATACTACTGATCGTGAAAGTCTCTGCACAGACGTGCAGAGCAACATTCCCGTTGTAGAATTAGAGACCTCTTCCAGGTGGTACTTCTTTCCTACTTATGTAATTCTTCTTCTTCCTCGTTCGTCCTGAAAAGGACGTTGGTTGCGTTGTGTCTGTTTACACCGGAGCTGCGATATCTGCGCCTTTCGGCCGACACATCCGACTTCAGCACAGCATTTTTTTGGGACCGGGTTTGCCTTCCCTCTTCGATCCCTACTCTCTCAGCCAGACTGCAGTGATGCAGCCTGTTTCCAGGACCACCACGTGGAGGTGGAGTAGGGTCTTGGTCAGCTCTGGTTCGCTGACCCTGACGCAAGCAGTCAAGCTATGGGTCACTGACTCCATTCTCTATTGCTGCATATTTGGGTCCCACTTATGTAATTAAATGGCATCCTTCACTCGGTTGCACGGATTAGTCCTAGCCATTTTGTCTGTCAATGCTTTAGTAAACACGGCAGAACGGTACCTTCCGATTGGTCAGTGTATCAAGCAGTTATCATAAAGTATGGCGCGCGGTTTCGTCAGAGTATACAGAAGGACGTGTTGTGAAAACAGACCAACTCACGACAGAGAGCAAAAGGTTGTGTTCTTGAACCAAGTGTGTTGCATTGGCTGCTGTGAACCCATGTTGTGGTGTGACTTCTGCATTGCTATGTATCCGCATCCCTCTTGGTCTTCTCCGTGCCATGAAATCAGATGTTCTGCGTTTACAGTTTATACAAGAGATGAGACCCCAAGGCGTTCAATATTTATTGACTGACATGGTCCAACAGTTTATTTCACAAGTAGACGGACTTAGGATTTGACTGTGATGGTCTGTGTTGGTGCAGAAAAGTTACGTGGACATGATTATGAGACTGATCGTTGTCCACAAGCATTTGGTAAACTTGGCTTAATTCTCTTCTTCTTTTCCCTGTTTGTTCCTTGTGAAGCATGGAGCCACCATTGCACCTGGTCTCATTGCCGGAAGCAGACACCAAAGCATTCTATGCTCCTGCAGTGATGGTTTATGTTGCAGTTTATTTTACATGATGAAGTTGCCTGTCCCCATGGAAATCCCCATATTAGTCGCTTCTTACGACAAGCAGAAGGGAGGATATTACTACGCTTTTCTTTGACTTCTTAGAGATCCCCGGAAACGACACGCGACATGTGCTTGCATATCATTAATATCAGTAATTGAATATCCTAATGTACAATTCTGGAGGACTTGCTGTCTAAGATGCCCTGAGCTGAAGAGGATACCTGAACGAGGTATTCATGGAGAAATAACGTGTTCTGCCCCAATTTTATGAAGACAAACAGCCCCTACTGTTTCCGTATTGTGGTTTGAGGTTGCCCGAGGTATGACAAGACTGGGGCTCCAGAAAATTTAATGCATGTGTTGTAGCTGTCCATGAATTTTTATTTTTATTTTTTTTAAAGTCCTTGTTAACCTGGTCTCGGATGCAAGACACGTTTCTCTGCCTCTGCGTGACTTCATGGCACATATGTGATGATATATACATTTGTGAATAAAAATGTACATTCATATTTACTACAAACATTATCACTGCCATGTTCGCTGCCTATGTTTGTTGTAATCTGTGTAACGCCTCGTGTAGTTCTCGGGGCTTCCTGATGAGACAAAGAACTAATATGGTTACTGCTCACTCAGGCAGGACTAATATGAGATTGTGTGTGGGACTGGCTACGTCATCATTTAAAATAAGTTTCCACAGAAACTACTGCAAGAGCATGCGAAATCGTGGTTCAGGCTTCCTTTAAGAGCACCATTTACAGTGGTGGTTCCATGCTTTGTAAGGAGCGCAAAGGAAAATGATCATATGAATGAAGTCCAGGATTTACTACTGCCCTTGCCATGCGTGGAAAAAAAAAATAATGTTTAACTATTTCACCGTAAGTTGTCTTAACTAACTTATTATAGATGTGACCCATATTAGTCAGCTTTCTGTCTGGATTAGGGCACATTTCCGCGTGTTAAATCTTAATCCAGACAGTCGAAGAGGTCAGGATAGTTGGTCAAGAAAGCACGCTGTTTTTATGTTTGACGTCACTTTGGGGATTAAAAAGCTGTGAACTCTGTTACGGCACGACCAGATCCAAAACTTGGATATATTTGTGGACCTGGTAGCACTACTGAAATGAACTCCCTCCTTCACACTTTTTTCCACACGTTGCTTCTTTCGAGCGGAGACCCCCCCCCCCCCCCCCCCCCCCCCCCCCCCCAAAAAAAAAAAAAAAATTGTGGAAGAAACGCTGCGACTTCCGTCATATTTGCCCTCCTTTTAAGCTTCGTAAATGTGTTGACTGTTTCCGCGTGACGTTTTTCATTGTCATACATTTGTTATTAAAGCTGTCACTTAAAGAAGCGGTGGCCTAATTTACATTTGTTTTATCGTGGAAATAAACGGGAAAATGCTGTATGTGCGCTATTTATGTTTGTGTCTTTGTTGGTTGCGAGCGTCCTGTTGGCAGAGTGGTTAGAGCGCATGCCTCACGCGGCAAAATTACCAGGTTTCGGGTTCGAAACCTGATAACGTCGAGCTCCAGTTTACCCTGCTGTAAATGGGTTACTGACTCTGTTGTTGAGTTATGGAAGGCAAAGGCGGCGATGAAGAGAATCGGTCACCCCACTCAATAAATCTTGACCTAGTGTAGTGAAGTCTCGGACACTTTACTTTCCTACGGCAGTATCTGCTATCATCATCAGTTACCATCTCCACAACGAAGGTTGGCTGTAATGAATCTCCAACGTTTTCTGTCTTTTGTCTTGATGGTATACTCTGATAGATTCTGTCCTGTCCATCTCTTGATGTTATCTTCCCACTTATAGCGCTGTCTTCCTATCTACTTTAGGACCTTTTTTATGTGGGCTACAGTTGTATGTTAGTAAGGCTTGAATAGGGGCGGTTTGTTCAAAGGCACCGAGATCATTGTTTGAAAGATCTAAATGGAAATAGTCCGTTTAAAAAGATGGATGCTTTTGAAGAGCTATAAAATGAATGTATTTCTTTGATTTATACAGATTCTCATCTGTGGATGTAGCAAAATAATGCATGATAATATATGGAGGAAATCTTAAGTGCTACGCTCTTGTTAATATTATTTCGCTAAATCATCGTCATTTTCCGTGTAGCTTCCAGTGGCGTATTCTCTATGTGTGCTGTGCGTGCTGCGCACACCTATGCCCGAAGGAAAATAAAAATTTAATGTATTATTCTATAAAATATTTCTCTTATAATGTTCTGCTTTCGGACCGCACGCATCAGGATAACGGATTTTCCCGCATAGAATCTCACGAGTATATCTAGTTTCAGTTTCCCAGACGCGTTTTATAGTGCAGTTTTTTTTTGGTTGGTAGCAATCGCCCGAAGTTTCTCAGGTAATTCCGTCACTATGCGTGCGGCACCTTTCGGTTTTACGTTTGAACACTGGTTTGTGTGGATCGGGGTCGTGGCCAGATACGTCAATACAATGCGAACATGCGTGCGGGGGTCTTGCAGCTCTCGAGCTGTAAAAATCGGTTGTGTCCGTCCAGTGTTTTTTGTGATTAATTTTTGTTAGATGCCGGGAATGCAGATTATTAGTGACAGTGAGTTTCAAGTTGTAAGTTAATTAGTATTTCGGAGATAATTGACATATACCTCTAATAACTATCGTTGCGTAATTGAATATAGTTGGTTTTTAAATTAAGAGGGGAAGAAGTTAAATAGTAGGCGTACATATTCATTTTAAGTAGCAGCACGCCTAGCTTGCATTACCAGGATACGCCACTGGTAGCTTCGTATGGAGCCTTGCAGGAAGCCCACACAAGCAATCACACGCTCTTGCTGTAATTGTTTCTGTAGCAGGTTATTTCACACTAGTGTAAAAGCCCGTCATAAGACGGGAATTAAATTCAAAAGCACCAATACCTAACGGCAATTTTTCTTATTCAAAAGTATTTTTTTTTTAAACCACTGTGCATCACCACAGTACACGAACTACTTAGCAGCAGCGAGGATCCCAATGTGTGTATATGGGATCACACATTCTATAAATATGTTTGTGCACACCGTCATTTGCACACTTTTCTTTGTCGAGTGTTACTTTTTTCGGGAGAGTACGTGTAAGGGAAACAATACAATTAATGTCTAACTTTCAACCAAAGTTGCATCCCTTAGCGTTAGTGACAGAAAAAGCTGGGATTTTATATATATATTGATGATGAAGCTGCCAACTCCGTGCACAACTTTATGTTATTCGCCTTGTACGACATGCTTGAGAGAGGAGTAGTCCTATTCTTTCTTTCACTCATCAGAGACCCCACACCCGAGATATTCCGTGAAATAGCTGCTGAAATTTGTTATATTTTACCATTGTCATTGTTTTATTGTATTTCACATCTTTAGTGGTTATATGAAGAGTGGTTTGTTCACAGGGCAGGAGAAGGAATATGCCGTACGTGTATTTGTGTTAATTTAAAGGAAATGAATGAAATGATTGGTTTCCGCTCAGAGGTGTCATTGTCGACAATTTCACGTGGTTTAGCCGCAGGACATTTTTACATTCATTTGTCAGGTCCCCAGAAAACACAAATAAGAGTTTGAATAGAAACTGACTTTTAAATCAACCTGAAACTGAAAGTTAAGTACTATTTCATCTAGTGGACACCAATGTCTTTCCCAGGTCATTAATGTGATACAAGTTCACCTTTAATTTTGTTTGTATTTCTTGTCAAGCTCTGTCGTGTTCTTATTAGCTTTACTTCTTGCAGGAAGCTAGTACCAAATCATGTATATCCTTTTGTAGACAAAGGTTCTGTAGCAGTTTGTTTTTCATTATGAGGTTTCCAACCCCATGCTGAACCTCATAATGGCCGCCTTTACAAGTTTGCTGTTGGCGCTGTTGTCATGTTCTTTGTACGCCTCCTCAGATACCCATACTACCATGCCATACAATTGTTCCTTTTATTTATGTGTTATGTTCTGCCTTTGTTCTACAGCTTTCCCTGCACTAACTTCATTCAGACCTTTAAAGACGATTTTATTCGTTGTCTTGTTTTCCTAAGGGTGTACACATATCAGCTCAAATGTGATCAGTAACAAACATATAGAGCAGGAGATTAAAGCGCATGAGATGGCGTGCACGAGAAAAACTGCCAATACCCACCATAAGAGATGGAATAAGATATGAAGAAATCGGGAAGTTTATGGAAACAGCAAGATATATCTTTTACACAGATCAGTAAACAAATTAAATAGACTGAACACATTATAATCCAACGCAATCAAACAGCAACACAATCATTCAAGATGAGATCTGACCTCGGGACGAAAGGGTACCAGAGAGGAAGATGGGTTTACAACATAAACAAAATCATGAATTTAAAAAAAAAAATTTTAATTCTTGCTCTGACGGTACCAAGAGAACATATCTTGCTCAGTGACAAAAACTTTATCTCCCCATTTTGCTCTATGTAAGTACACACCAAATAAAAATCCACACTAAACTGCGTGCAAAGAAAAAGGCAAAACGGAGGCATTTTAATTCACGTGCTGAAATGATACATACATTTTAGGCCTCATAAGAGAGACGTAAATAAGGGAGAAAAAACAAGAATGGTTTTTATTTATTTTCCTCATGCATTGCATGTAACAAAGAAGGCTTGCGTACGTTCAAGCCCCCTTGCCTCTGCTCTCCCAGTACTTAGTCATGGTGGTGTACAAATCTTAGTGCATGTCCCGACACGGTACAGTATTTATAATCATGTTAACGGAATACGCTTTTTCTCATGCAGAAATTTATCACGTAAAGAATACATGCCATATTAGTAAAAGCAGCTACAACGGACATGACAGCAATGTTTCACTAATGTTTGTTCACGCACCCGCCAGGGGTCTGCAAGCTTCTACGGTGGTGGGGCCCGTCATTAATATTGGAAATGTACCATGTCCGAATTTGTGACCATTTAGCGCAGTGTTCTTCGGATTTTTTGGTGTTCATGGCACATGTGGCAATTTTTTTTTTTAATTGTGCGGCACATTTATCTAACTCCACGCCCGGGTAAAAGTTAGTTGCTTATCCTTTAGAGGACGTGGCAATCAACCCCAGCTTTTATTGGCTGTTTGTGATTTTTCTAGGCAATTTTTTCATTCAATAGTTTGCCATTGCTTTCTGAACGGTACGGCGCTTATACCATTGTTAAAAATCCACACAAAGCGATCTGCTACCAAACCGCCTGCAGCAGGTTTCGAACCTGGTATATCTGGATTATGAAACTGCGTTCATATCGACGCAGCAATAGAGACCGCAGTCAGCGACTCATAGCTTGACTGCCTGCGTCAGGACCAGCGAACCAGAGCTGGTCAAGACCGCACTCCACCTCCACGTGGTGGTCCTGGAAACAGTCTGCAGCTGTGCAGTCTGGCTGAGCGAGTGTGGATCGAAATGGGAAGGCAAACCCGGTCCTAAAACATGCCGTGCAGAAGTCGGATGTGTCGACCGAAAGGTGCAGATATCACAGCTTAGGCGTAAACAGACACAACGCAACCACCGTCCTTTTCAGGACGAACGAAGAAGAAGAAGAAGAAATAGCCATTAGGCCACAGACGCCGACGTCTGTCCATGTCCGAATTTGTGACCATTTAGCGCAGTATTCTTCGGATTTTTTGTGTTCATGGCACATGTGGCAATTGTTTTTTTAAATTGTGCGGCACATTTATCTAACTCCACGCCTGGGTAAAAAGTACGGTATATATAGTCTCTCCTCCGATATAAAAAAAAAAAAGGAAATTGAAAAGAATAATTTGAGAAAAGGGGGGGGGGGGGGGAACTACTTTGAAATGAAGAAAACTGCTGTCAGTTCCGTGTTTAAACGTGGAGCATTTATTTGAACACACAACAAAAGAAATGTTTTTCGTGGTATCCTTATTGTCCTAAAGCGAGGCATGAGCTGGATGCTTGTGGGTAAATTCTTGGATATTAGGACATATTTGAGAAAGGCAGACGCTTTACTTCCTTTTCAACAGCGAGTCCCTCTCACCTCTCTCTTGTTCAGTTTCATGCTTTAAAATCCCAAATCGTATAGCCTAAATAGGACGCAGAAAACTACATCAAAATAATCAAATTCCGTTTGTCCTAATCATTTGATATTTCGAATCATTTCTGAATGAGTTCAAACTGTAAGATCAGTTTTATTTTACATGATCATGAACAAAAAAAAATATACTTCATATAGTAAATTTACGAAAGTTTCGCGGCACACTTCGATGCGGCGGCACACCTTCTGCTTCTTCTTCTTATTATTATTATTTTTCTTCTTCTTCTCCTTCTCCTTCGTACACTCTCAGACGTCTAGTTGAATATCTTGAAAGAAATCAGTGGTCAGCTTGAGGCTATTTGTATCTCCATAGTGTTTTTCTAGGAATAGTACTGGTGACGGCCATATGTGCTTTCTCTTTCGCTCATAAGTTGGACATCTTTTAAGCAGATGTTCAGCAGTCATTTTATCTGTGCCACAGCTACACTGATCGGTAGTTCCTATCTTTAGCTTGTTGAATAGATGATATCCCAACCTGGTGTGATCCGTGTGTGGCGAGAGGTTTTATTTGGCTTTAAGATCAGTATAGTACTGACAATTACAGAAATAGAATTTCTGCAGAAAATGGTGAAGTCCCAGTGTCTGAGAGGACTACTGGTATCACAAATTAGTTACGGCTGTGAATGTTCTGATCTCGAAACAATAGTAGAGAGGAGACCGACATAAAGTGCCACCTCCGCTGTGTAACTAACTGTGATATTAATAAACAAGGAAACAGATTTTACTTAACAAAGATAAAATTGACAAGTCGTTCAAATACAATTTCCTTATTATTTATTTAGTATATACACTATCTACTCTTGTGCTGAAGGGTGAATGTTGAAAAATGGAATGTAATGAATTTGTAAGTTTACATATGATTTACAAATATTTATTATATATATATATATATATATATATATATATATATATATATATATATATATATATATATATATATATATATATATATATATATATATATATATATATATATATATATAATTTTACATAAAGTTTTCCAATTATAGGAACAAAAATTATATCAGCTGTGCTGTTAATTAAGGATATAACACTTATCAGCTATGCTGTTATTTTTGTCTCTTGCTATGCTACTTCACTTTCTCATCACTGACAGTTTCTATGCTCACAATGCTGACAGAAATGGTACTAATGTGTACTCATCTCTCTAAGGTCTGTTCTTCTTTGTTTGGTTCACACAACACCGGCTGAGTATCGTTCCTTTAGCCCACCCAAGACTGAGGGGGACCAAAGATGTAGAGTCAGGACAACCTCTATGCTCCTGCGGAGTTCCAGGCAGCTGGATTGACGACCCACGATCTCAGGTTTTAGGACACGAATAAAACCTGTAACAAGGAAAAATAGGGGCTAATTTTTGTCCTCAAGCCCACCTATTTCTATTGTATATGATATGAGCGTGTCTCAGTGTCTGCATGTAGGATGAATGACAACATGGCTCAGTATGATTTAGCAATAGCGAGACAAGACAGGTGTCTACTTGCAAAATATTCTTTCTGATAAACTAATAAATGGATATCATTCAATAATATAAATTCAATGCACGAATACATTCAATAATATAAATTCAATACATGAATACATTCAATACATGAATACATCCCATAATATAAGTTCAATACATGAATACATCCAATAATATGTACACCTAGGTGTGATACAACAATGTCCTTCCCCCTATAATATACCAGGCCCTCTCTGACAAGTGCTATAATATATCCTAACCATAACGTTATGTTCTTATGATAGGAGTATGTGAGACGAGGACTGTTTGGTGATATATCAGGTGGGAGTTATAGGAGACAATAGATTGGAGTTAGATGAGACAAGAGATTGAGTCCTAACAAGGACTGTTTTGGTTATATTTCAGTTGGTTTTATCTGAGATAATAGACTGAAGTTATAGGAGACAATAGATGGAGTCCTAACAAGGACTGTTTTGGTTATATGGCAGTTGGTCTTATCGGAGATAATAGACTGAAGTTATAGGAGACAATAGATTGAGTCCTAACAAGGACTGTTTTGGTTATATGGCAGTTGGTTTGAGATAACAGATTGAAGTATAGGAGACAATAGGTTGAGGTATGAGTCCTATTAGTCTTTGTCTATTCAATCATAATAGGAAATACAATCATTATACTTAATTTCCCCAAGATACAATCAGTAATCTGATAGGTAGTATAAATGACACACAACAAATACCAACATTATAGACCTGCTGAAAGCCTATTTTCCTAAAGGTTATCGTAAATATATTTACCCTCTAAGATTCAAACCGGCCAGATTTTGACTCGACTTAGCAAAGCAAGCTGCAGGTCATTGCACTCCAGGTAAGCTATAAATCAAGGTGACAGCTTCTCCTCTTCAGTCGGTCGGTATCTCTGGCGTCGTGTCGGTGATGTGTGATTATGCATAAAATTCGCCCGATTATATAGGTAGGTAAATGCTTAAGGAAAGCTTTTGGTTGGTTCCTGGTGGAGCAAAATGATTGGTTTCCGCTGGTTTAGTCTCAAGCGCTGTACAGCCTAATTTTATTCAGTTTTAATCCGCCATCTTGCGTGAACATGATGGCCGTTAATTTATTCTGTCTCAGAGACTGGTGAACGTTGCTCGTTGATTGGTTGAAGCAAATCTGTATCTCGACATAGTGATTAACAAAGTAGTGGGTTACACTCGTTTCACGACATAGCCCCCTCCTTTCCTAGCTGTGACTTGTCATAGCTGACGTGTAAACCCCTGCTGTGGTTAATCCTTTTGCGTCTGTCCTTCCAGAGTACTAGGGTGTCGACTTAAAAAATCAGCTCCTACATTGTCTCTTCCCGGAATGTAATTCACGGTAAAGGAATAAGGCGCAAGAAGCAGAATCCACTTTAACAAACTCGAATTTAACTTTTTAGATGCAGCCAAGAAAGTTAAAGGTTGGTGATCGCTTTGGACAATGAAGTGTGTCCCATACAGGTAAGGTGAAAATTTGTCGATGGACCAAATTAGAGCCAAACATTCTTTCTCTATGGTCGAGTAGTTAAACTCAGCTGCATTCAGCTTTCTACTGGCGTAGGCGACTGGTAAAAGTTCCTCCGGCAGGGCTTTTGATTTCTGCAAGAGAGTTGCACCAATACCTATACTGCTAGCATCCGTCCTTAATACAAATTCCTGCATGATCTCGGGTAGCGTAAGGATTGGTTTGCTGGTGAGTTTTGCTTTTAGCTCTGTGTAAGCTTTTTCACAATCAGCATTCCATTGGATTTTGTCAGGCTGTCCTTTCTTCGTTAAGTTAGTTAACGGTGCACACAGAGAGTTAAAGTGGGGTATGTACTTCTGATAGAACCCACATAATGACACGAATGATCTCACATCTTTCTTCGTTTGAGGTCTGGGTGCCTTCTTTAACTTCTCTATATTCTTTGGGTCAGGAGACATATGACCTGTAGAAATAGTGTGACCTAAGAATTCCAACTCCTTACAACCAATATAGCACTTGGTTGGACGTGCAGTCAATCCAGTGGCTCTCAGTCTGTCAAACAACATGGAGAGCGCTACTATATGCTCTTCAAATGTGTTTGTAGCAACAAGAATGTCATCCATAAAGTTAGTGATATGGGGATTTTGTAGAGGTTCCAACAATTTCCTCATCATTCTTGAAAAGATACTGGGAGCATTTTTCAGCCCAAAGGGTAGTACATTAAACTCGTAGTGTCCGTCTGATGTACTAAATGCCAGCATTTTCCTAACTTCTGGTTTCACTGGTATTTGGTAGTATCCCTTGCTTAGATCTACCTTCGATAAATACCTAGCCTTACTCAGTGTAGAGAACAGCTGGTTGGTGTCAGGTAATGGGTCCACCTGAGATTCTGTGATCGCATTAAGCTTCCGGTAGTCAATACATAACCTGTGTTCACCACTCGGTTTTCTCAATAGCACCACACTTGAGCTATAGGGAGAGTCTGATTTCGAGATAATTTTCTCCTTCAACAGATAACCAACTTCCTCCCTTAGTGCTTGGGCTTTCGCATAGGGTATTGGGTATGTTCTCATGCATACTGGGGTAGGGTCGGTAACCTTCATGTTGTACTCTAACAGATTCGTACGACCTGGCTTATCTGTGAGCACATCAGCATGGGTTTCCAACACTTTCTGAACCCTCTTCTTCTGCTCTGGAGTTAAATGTTCACTAATATTTACTTGAACATAATCCTCTGTAGTTGTGAGTGGATACTCCATAGAGTGAAGTGGTTCACCGTGCATTTCTGTTGCAATGGCTAGGGTCATGATATGTGCAACTTCTGATGATTCCTTGTCATAGTATTGTTTAAGAAGATTGACATGATATACCTTCTCCTTTCCTTTCTTGTCAATCTTATAATTGGTCCTGGAAAGTTTCTCCAGTATTACATAGGGTCCCTGCCATCCAATCTGCAATTTATTATTGCTGCTTGGCAACAGTAATAACACCTTTTCACCCACCTCCAGTTCCCTATCCTTTGCTTTTTTGTTGTAGTACGCAGCATGCTTCCTCCTGGCCTGTCTTAAGTTATCATTGGCCAGTTTCCTACCTGCTTTCAATCGAGATGTCAACTCGTTGACGTACAGGTATGAGGAAGTCACTGTTTCCTCTGCCTTTTCATCAGTCCATGTCCGCAGCAATGCTTCCAGTGGACCTTTTATTGGTCTTCCAAACAACAATGTAGCTGGAGCCAATCCAGTTGAATTGTGGGGTACTTCCCTATATGCAAATAGTGCAGCGGGTAAGTATGTATCCCAAGTATCAGGTTTTTCACTCGCCAGCTTTCTGAGGATTGAAATTAGCGTACCATTGAACCGCTCTACTTGACCATTCCCTTGGGCATGGTAGGGACTACAGTGATAGTGCCTGGCTTGAAATATCCTGAATACTTCTTGTGTTAGCTTTCCCTTAAACTGAGACCCATTGTCAGTCAATATCTGATGCGGGAAACCTAATCGGGTGAATATTGTCAACAGTGCCTCTGCCACATGCTTTGAATCTATAGCTGACATGGCCACGGCTTCTCCCCACATAGAGCAAGTATCAACCAAAGTTAAGATATATGCATTTCTCTTCTTGGTCCTAGTGAGGGGTCCAACAATATCCACTGCAACACGTTCAAACGGGGTTCCCATAATAGGCATTTCTCCCAGTGTTGCTGGTGCAGTCCTATGCTTAGGAGCTACTCTTTGGCATTCTGGACAGGATCTTACATATCTTTTTATGTCCTCTGTAATTCCTGGCCAAAGGTAGTGACAGGCTATCCTTTGTCCAGTGGCCCCTATTCCCATATGTCCACTGAAGGGTATAGCATGTCCTAGCGTCATAACCTTCTCCCTGTAAGATTTTGGCACTACAAGCTGTCCATGCCCTTTAGGTCCTGTTCCAGCTTTTCTGTATAGTAGGTCATTCTTCATATACAAGTCTCCTTTCTCTGGAGGGTTATGTGCTTTAGGCAATTTGCCAAAAGTAGGCTTCAATGTGCTGTCTGCTGCTTGAGCTTTTTTCATCTCTTCTGGATGAGTATTGATAGGATTCTCCTCCATTTTCCTGGAGCTTTCCCTGGTCTGGACTGTTGCCATAACTACGGGTTTTATAGGTTCTCCAAGGAAAACATACCTACACCCCAAAATCAAAGGGTAAATAGGGTCGTCCATCACTGCTGCTTTGATTTCTCCTTCCACATAGCGAGATCTTATGTTGATTCGAGCTATGGGTAGTGTCATGGTTCTTGCTCCCTTGATCGGTCCTCTGATTTCCACTGTTTCTGTGGTTATCTGGTCAGGACTCACTAAAGAAGAGCACACAACTGAATCAAAGTCCAATCCTGTGTCATATAAACACAGTACTTGAGTGCCATTCACGGTCACTTCCTCACAGACAGGGGGATGATGGAAGTCTTTCTGACTTACTGCCATTTCCTTCCTTCCCTGATTCCCTGTTGTAAGACATGCAGCATGATGAGGAGGATTCGATTCTTCCTTCTGCAGTCCGCAGTATTGTGGTTACTCATTAGACAAGTTTTACACCATTTTCCTTCCTTCCGGTAAGGTGTCTTATCCGATCTTAGAGGGTTTTTGTCCTTTTGGTCAAACCTTTGTTTGTTCCTTGTGGTATGGTCCTTTTGTTCATATTTGGTATAGTTTTGTGATGATTTGAAGTTTTCACCCTGCTTCTTATTTCCTAATAATTCTGCCTGAGCTGCTTGATATCTCTCAGCAACAGTTACAATATCTTCCAATCTCTCTGCTCCTTGTTCCATGATAAACTTCCTCATTTCTTGAGGCATGGACTCTTTCACTTGCTCCATCATTATCATTTCTTTCAGATCCTGACACTTTCCTAAACTACTCCATTTTTCCGAATAAGTTTCCAGTCTAGCAGAGAATTGGTGATAGTTTTCTCCTGGAAGAAGTTTAGCGGTTCGGAATTTCTTTCTATGTGATTCTGAGTTCTTTTCATATCTCACAAGCAGTGCCTGCTTCAGGATTTCATAATCTTCCTGGTCATCTCTTGAGAGCTTCAAATATACATCGTAGGCCACACCTCTCAATCCCTGAGATAGTTTAAGACTCCACTTTTCTTTCCCTAAGCCATAGGTAGTGGCAAGTCTTTCGTATCTATCCAGGTACGACTCAATGGCGTCTTCTTTCTCAACAAATGGGTCCAGATGAAAATTCATGGCCCCACTTGAGGTGCTCTGGCTGGAACTACTCTCAGAGTGAGGTGAGCTACCACCATTATTGCCAGTATTTGCCTGAATTTCAAGCTCTTTTAATCTCAACTGATGGTCTCTCTCTGCTTGTAATTTCCTGTCCTCATTTTCAGCCTCCCATTTCTTGGCTTCAATTTCTAATCTTTTTGTTTCTCTCTCAGCTTCCAGTCTTTTGTCTTCTCTCTGAGCTTCCAGTCTTTTGTCTTCTCTCTCAGCTTCCGCTTGCAACCGCCTTTCTTCAGCCTCTAATTTCTTTGCTTCTCTATCCGCCTCTAATTTCCTTGCTTCAGTCTCTAATTGCAACTTTCTTTCTTCCCTATCCATATGTTTGTCCACTTCTGTTGTGACATACTGAGTGAGAGCATCACCTGTCATATTTAATTCCTTACCGATCTGCATGATCGCAGTTCTGAACTTCACTAGATCAGCCATGGCGTTTCTTAGATAGGGTATGTATATTTACTATAACCAAGTTATTGTAATTAAAGTTAATTAATTAAATGAACAAAAAATTTCCGTGCAACTTTGTGAACATCAACTATTTACTGAGTACTAAATGGTACTCCTCCTAAGAAAATATTTTTTTTTTTTTTTTTTTTTTTTTTTTTTTTTAAATCCTATTATAGAATTTTTTTTCAAAAATATGTTTCTTATGTTATCTATGGGTGGCACAAGATAGAGTTAGTAGATAGATGAATAGACTAAGTATGGCTCAAGATATACAGAAATATCCCAGGAACGAGCCCCCAGTGTGGCGAGAGGTTTTATTTGGCTTTAAGATCAGTATAGTACTGACAATTACAGATATAGAATTTCTACAGAAAATGGTGAAGTCCCAGTGTCTGAGAGGACTACTGGTATCACAAATTAGTTACGGCTGTGAATGTTCTGATCTCGAAACAATAGTAGAGAGGAGACCGACATAAAGTGCCACCTCCGCTGTGTAACTAACTGTGATATTAATAAACAAGGAAACAGATTTTACTTAACAAAGATAAAATTGACAAGTCGTTCAAATACAATTTCCTTATTATTTATTTAGTATATACACTATCTACTCTTGTGCTGAAGGGTGAATGTTGAAAAAAATGGAATGTACTGAATTTGTAAGTTTACATATGATTTACAAATATTTTATTTATATATATATATATATATATATATATATATATATATATATATATATATATATATATATATATATATATATATATATATATATTACATAAAGTTTTCCAATTATAGGAACAAAAATTATATCAGCTGTGCTGTTAATTAAAGATATAACACTTATCAGCTATGCTGTTATTTTTGTCTCTTGCTATGCTACTTCACTTTCTCATCACTGACAGTTTCTATGCTCACAATGCTGACAGAAATGGTACTAATGTGTACTCATCTCTCTAAGGTCTGTTCTTCTTTGTTTGGTTCACACAAAATCGGCTGAGTATCGTTCCTTTAGCCCACCCTAGACTGAGGGGGACCAAAGATGTAGAGTCAGGACAACCTCTATGCTCCTGCGGAGTTCCAGGCAGCTGGATTGACGACCCACGATCTCAGGTTTTAGGACACGAATAAAACCTGTAACAAGGAAATATAGGAGCTAATTTTTGTCCTCAAGCCCACCTATTTCTATTGTATATGATATGAGCGTGTCTCAGTGTCTGCATGTAGGATGAATGACAACATGGCTCAGTATGATTTAGCAATAGCGAGACAAGACAGGTGTCTACTTGCAAAACATTCTTTCTGATAAACTAATACATGGATATCATTCAATAATATAAATTCAATGCATGAATACATTCAATAATATAAATTCAATACATGAATACATTCAATACATGAATACATCCCATAATATAAGTTCAATACATGAATACATCCAATAATATGTACACCTAGGTGTGATACAACAATGTCCTTCCCCCTATAATATACCAGGCCCTCTCTGACAAGTGCTATAATATATCCTAACCATAACGTTATGTTCTTATGATAGGAGTATGTGAGACGAGGACTGTTTGGTGATATATCAGGTGGGAGTTATAGGAGACAATAGATTGGAGTTAGATGAGACAAGAGATTGAGTCCTAACAAGGACTGTTTTGGTTATATTTCAGTTGGTTTTATCTGAGATAATAGACTGAAGTTATAGGAGACAATAGATTGAGTCCTAACAAGGACTGTTTTGGTTATATTGCAGGTTACAGGAGACAATAGATTGAGTCCTTACAGGACTGTTTTGGTTATATGGCAGTTGGTCTGAGATCTTTGAAGTTATAGGAGACAATAGGTTGAAGTATGAGTCCTATTAGTCTTTGTCTATTCAATCATAATAGGAAATACAATCATTATACTTAATTTCCCCAAGATACAATCAGTAACCTGATAGGTAGTATAAATGACACACAACAAATACCAACATTATAGACCTGCTGAAAGCCTATTTTCCTAAAGGTTATCGTAAATATATTTACCCTCTAAGATTCAAACCGGCCAGATTTTGATTCGACTTAGCAAAGCAAGCTGCAGGTCATTGCACTCCAGGTAAGCTATAAATCAAGGTGACAGCTTCTCCTCTTCAGTCGGTCGGTATCTCTGGCGTCGTGTCGGTGATGTGTGATTATGCATAAAATCCGCCCGATTATATAGGTAGGTAAATTAAGGAAAGCTTTTGGTTGGTTCCTGGCGGAGCAAAATGATTGGTTTCCTCCGGTTTAGTCTCAAGCGCTGTACAGCCTAATTTTATTCAGTTTTAATCCGCCATCTTGCGTGAACATGATGGCCATTAATTTATTCTGTCTCAGAGACTGGTGAACGTTGCTCGTTGATTGGTTGAAGCAAATCTGTATCTCGACATAGTGATTAACAAAGTAGTGGGTTACACTCGTTTCACGACACCGTGCGGAGTCTGAAGATTGCCACTTGTTCTTTTCTGCTGAGCTGGTAATATGCATCATTTAGTGTGTGTCCTGGATGCGCTGCACTCCATTTGTTTCCGTATCTAGTTCTGATAAAACCCTTTGCCTCTTCGAAAGTTATGCTTGTACCAGGTTGAGATAGCTTTGCCAATTTGTCAGCCTCTTCATTGCCGGAGATGCTACAATGTCCTGAAGGGATCGGCATGTCCTAACAAACTGAGAATCACTGTGTTAGAAGACATGTCGGTGGAAAGTGGGTGATGTTTCTGCAAGACTTCAAAGACAATTTTTTTGACATTGAAGTTCGACGGCGCTTAGTGCAGGTAATATATGTAGGTAGATCTGAGATGTTTTTTGTCTCTGATTCATCCTGTGTTTTTTTTTTTCCTCTGATCCAACCTGGATGTGGCTGAGCTAGTCTGTTGCTGACTTCATTTGTCATATATGGGCTTTTTTTTATATGTTGTCAGACCTAAGGGTCTTCTGTGTTTGGACATACAACCTAATATAACCGACTAGGTTGAACGGGATCGTCTCGCCAAAAAGAGGCACAATTTTATTTTTTTTTAAAAGAAAAAAATAGGCCTATATATATATATATATATATATATATATATCTATATATATATAGATATATATATATATATATATATATATATATATATATATATATATATATAGGGGCTTCTTCAGCCTGTAAATATTTCACGTGGATACGAAATCTCTAGCAATTATTTTTGTTTCAGAACAAATTCATGGATGTAAAATTTACAACTACATGCAGATAATTATTAGCTCATCCTTTCTTTCCCTCTCCCCCCTTCTCTCCCCCCCCCCCGCCCACCCATGCATATAGTTGTTGCTATTTTAATTGTGTGTGTAATTTGTGCAAGGCTGGTTACATGGGCCAGAAGGTAACTGAAAATTTTATGGCGGTACAGACTATTTTCTTTTTCTTTGTCTTTTGTCCTCGTAAGACGAATCACCTTTTTTCAATTTTTTTTCAAACCCACCCATTACATCAGTACAGCGCGGTAGCGCAGTGGTTAGTGCACTGGCTTCCTAGCTCAGTTGGTCCATGATTCGATCCCCAGTTGAGGTGGGATTTTTAAGACCGCAAACGACTCCGGGGTCGACCCAGCCTCATGAATTGGGTACCAGAGCAACTCTGGGGGCGACTGGCGTGATGCTGACCACATCACCCCCTAGTGTGCCGATGGTCAAGAAAATATGGGCCTAACACCATATTCCCAGTATGCCTCAATAGGCGTATAACGGGATTCTTTACCTTTACCTGTGTGTATGGTTGTGTGTATTGACTTAGTTGTGGATGGTTTTCCTTGCTCCATCCCCTTTCATAATGACTAGCGTCACTCTCCAGTCCATCCGACATTTAATTAATGGGTCACTGACTGCTCTTGGGTTAAAGGTAATTGTAGTCCCATACCAGGATATTGCCGTATGTGAGTAAAGTGCTAGAGACCTCACTGTACTAGGTACAGGTTTATGAGATGGGATGACCAGATCCCTTCCTCGTTGCTTCCGTCTTCCATAACGCATTAACGCATTAGTAGATTCAGGTACCTGTTATGATTAAAATTCATGACGATTGTGCCTATTATGTGGTTAGCTCAACTGGGCTCTTTGTCTGTTTATTTTATACGGGTCACTGATAAAGACGGGTGAGTGACGTTAAGCCGATATGCTTGGCTTTCTCGCGTGATACTAGAAGAGCAGAAGTGCTGGGCCTTATACGATTGTGTGTCATGGCGAGTGGACGTACGTGTTTGAGCTTCTTATTGTTGAAGTGTTTATAATGGAGTTATGTTATCACTAATACATCAAGATCTTCGGTGAGATGTATCTAGTTATCTGTATTGACAAGAAGTATAATTGCTCAGTGTCGAGTGTTAATACAAATAAATCATATTGAGAACTAAAGGGCAGCGTTCCTGACATGAACTGACTGCCTACGGTATATCGTTTACTGCATCTTATCTGCCATGATATGTTGGCATGAATTTGATTGTATGTGGAGCTGCATGCAGTCCTAAATAAATTGTATATCGTCCATTTCGTCCATTGTGGCTCAATTTATTCAAATTTATATTGGCTTGTTGCGGGGTCTACTTGCTTACTACCCTAGAAGTGATCTTGGCCACAGGAACTATCCTGTTACTAAATATTAACAGTAACAATATATAAAAGACACGTAACATTACCAATTTATAGCAGGGTAAACTGGAGCGCGGCGCTACCAAGTTTCGAACTTTTACCGTGAGAGGCAAGCGCTTTAACCATCCTGCCAAGTGGATTTTGTAAATGGGTACTTGACTCTGCTGTTGAGTTATGGAAAGAAGAGCAGCGAGAAAGGGAACCGATCACACCCCCCCCCCCACCCACCCATCTCATAAAGCTGAGACCTTGTATGGTGAAGTCTCTAACACTTCACACCCCTACGGCAGTATCTGCTATGAGACTTGCTTTCCTCCTCCTGTTTTAAACTGATGATTACTTGCAGATCGTGCTACCGAGACATACTGCATACAAAAACACATACACTTATACACGGTAATGAAACAGGAAGAGCTAGACTTAAAAAAACCACACACACACACACATATATATATATACAGTTGTTGTACCGGCACTCAAACCTTAGACCTTCTCGTCTGTGACACTTTTGTCACACAGACACCGCGCCCCATCCCCCTCCATATTTTCAGGGCAATAAACAATAAATAACATTATGATGGCTGCGTTAACCGTAACTGGCGTGGAATAATAAATCACGCAAGAAAGGAGGAAATGGAGCAAGAGGTAGCGTGTTCATCTTACACTTATAATGTGGGGGAGACACTATAACAATTATCAGCATCAAATACAACACAAGGTAAAATAAGGTCATGTGGTCAGAAAATACAAATAAGGGTACTATTATATCAAGGCCCACAACCTTTGTCTATTTTTCAAAAATAAAAATAAAAAGGGGGAGGGGGCTACATAAGCAAGTGAAAACAGCTCTTCCCAGAATTAAGTCCCATCGAAAGTTGTTGTTGCGTGTTCGTTTTAATATCATTTGGGCATGGTGATTAATTTAACGAACTGATAAGGAGAAGACAATAATGTATTGAAGCATCATTTCTGTTATCGCCCCTTATTGAGCCACTACTTGTAGCTGGTCCCTTTGCAGGATAAGTACAAGAAAGTATTCATGTGCTCATGTAGCGATGATTTTATGTAGCAATTTGTTTAACATGATGAGATATGCTAGCTTCATGCACAATATCATGTTAATCACCTCTTACGACTTGCCTGAAAGAAAGGGGGGGGGGGGGGGGGCAGTAGAATATCTTTGCCTCCTCACAGATCCCCAGGAATTAACACGGGTCATGTATGCAGTGCAACTTTGCAATTACTATTAAGGCTTATTCTTACAAAATACTTATGTGAATTGATTATGCGATAACAAAATACCTAGTCATTATTCACAAGTTGTAAGTTTTAAATAGTAATGTGAAGCAGTGTGTGTGTGTGGAAACAAAAATGTCGCTATAACTGATTACTGTAATTGCTCCTAAGTATTCCCAATTAAGATCTTTTGTTCATTTCTCGGTCAGTCTCAGAGTAACGTTATGCTTCGGCGTAGACACGAGTTCTGCGTCCTATGGTGTATCTAAGATTTACATTGAGATTATTTACAATGCCAAGTGTTATTATTAATGTTCTCTTTTTGTTCCATCATTCTCTTGTTAATTTAATGAGGTACACTCTACACTTTATATGTATTGACTGGAACTGTAGTTCTGACAATAGTCAAGGTGCGAAGTTTCGATCGCTATTAAAAAGGCTACGGGACAGTTAACAGTAGAACACCGTTGCAACCTTTGTTTCTTTAGCGCTTGACCTACATGTGTGCTTTAGCGCTTGACCTACATGTGTGCTGGCCCAGTTCGACATGAATACCGTGTAAAGTGTAATCCTGTCGCTTTTTATTTTCCATGAGCAAGGTCATTGATATAATTGGATCAGTTTATATATATATGTCGCGAGAGGTTCAGATGTTATTAAATGAAAGATATCCTGGACAAAAAGATGTATCAGATGATACCAGGATAGTGCCAGATAAGAGACTGGTCTTATGAGAAATACCCCCTTCTCTGAGAAGAGCAAATCCTAATGAATTCCATACTTTCTCCTTGATTATGTCTGTTTCTGTGTTCTTCATTCATCTTTCTGGGTGTCATGTTGCACATTTATTTGTAGTTTGTTTTACATATAAATTCTGTATGTCACACAGCCACCTGTAGTTTATAACCATGTCTGAGCCATCATATTGTTTTAAGGATTAAAAAAAAATTTTTAATTTATTATCAAGAAACACTTTTATTTCTACTTGTTGGGTAGTATATTTATTTTTAAAAGTTAAAAAAGATTTCGCAGCCGCCCAAGATCATAATTTCTTAAGGGATTTGAAAAAGTTTGTTTCAGTGTGGTGTAGTGTAGTTTGTTTATTATATATTTTCTCCAGCTTCCAAATGTTTTGTAATAAGCTATACTTTTTTATTGTTATTTTTCTCAAGATTCTAAGTGTTTTGTAATAAGCTATACATTAGTGTTGTTATTTTATCTCAAGGTTCCTAATGTTTTGTAATAAGCTACGCTTTTTATTGTTATGTTTCTCAAGGTTGCTTATACAGAAGTGTAAAAAAAAAGTGGAAATCATGTCTTTTTTTGTTTGGTCTAATCTGTTCATATTTGGTTATATAAAGTTATTTATTGTGCAGTTGTTTTTATCTTGCTTTTAGAGTATAAGAACGTGTCGTTAATATTTGATATTATTAATTATATGTATTAAAAAACTTGTGACTCTTGAAGTGTAGTTGTATTTTTTTAAATTCAGATTAATTTAGTGTTTTTATTTATTCATTGTTTAGTCAGTGCTGGCACGCACCATCGGCGAATGGGGAATAGAAGCAGAATGAAGAAGGGTGTAAACTATAGTAGTTTATGTGTCATGTCATTGATTAGTCTTCTCATCCGGGTAGAATACTGTTGGAGGGAGAATGTCTGTTTACCTGTTACGGTGTGTTGATACTATCACCCCAGACATATGTGAAAATGATAGAACGCTGTCTTTATAAGAAACAATTAGAGATCAATCAGTCAATACCTTTTAGCTCCCCAAGGAGCATAGGCCTTCAACAAACAAATGTCAAGTCCTCCTATCACGTGACATCAGCTCGTTCTTTCTACGTCATCCTCGCCATTTCTGTCTCCAGTTCTTATCTCCATGTGCTTTTTTGGTCTACCTTCACCTCCCCTTCCCCGGGGGACTCAAGAGTAAGGACCGCCCACAATAGGTTTCCCCAATAGTCCGATTGACACAGTGGTTAGAGCGCTGGTCTCCCTCGGCGAATGTACCAGGTTCAAATCACGATGGCGTGACACTCCAGTCTACCCAGCTGTAAATGGGTACCTGACCCCAGAGGCGGCCCTAAAGTATTTGGCACCCGGGGCGGATCCTACCTTTAACACCCTCCCCCATAAAGAACGACACCTGCACGTATATTTTTAACAGTACTTACTATCATTAGTCTCCAGAGTTGCTCTGGTACCCAATTCATGAGGCTATGTCGACCCCGGAGCTGTTTGCGGTTTAAAAAATCCCACCTCAACTGGGGATTGAACCATGGACCACCGAGCTAGGAAGCCAGTGCGCTAACCACTGCGCTACCGCGGCTTAGTTAATGTTAGCGTGGCGGTAATTTTAACATTTAAAAGCGAACACGGTTAGCGCTAATAGTCTGTCATCATAACCGCCGCACCCCACTTAGTACGCCACTGCCTGACCCAGCTGTAAAGGAGTTCCTGACTCTTTTCGTGAGTTAGGGAAGGAAAAAACAGCGAGAAAGGAAAAAGGCCCCCCCCCCCCCCCCCCCCCCCCCCCATCGACGCTGGACTTTAGTATAGTGAAAGCTCTAACACTTCATTCCCTTACGGCATGAAATAGGGGACTACCTTTGCCCATTTTTATTGAGTTATAGGCAGTGTAGAGACCCAGAAGAGACCCCGATGCCATCACAAGAACAACTATGCTATGGACCCCTGAAGGAAAACGAAAGAGAGGCCGACCAAAAACAACCTGGCCGAGGACTGTGGAGGCTGAGATGCAAAGAATGAACCAGAGTTGGGGCACTGTACGAAGGATGGCCACCGATCGAGCAAAGTGGAATCAATTTGTTGTTGCCCTACAAGACGCCACTAGGCGTGATGACCACTGACTGCTTTGACGGTCGGTGGTTAAGGATCTGAGAAGAAGAAGGCAGTGTATTGATTAATTGATTGTTTCCAAATTTGTATTAATTGATCGATTGTGAATATGTTTATTTTCGCCTACTTATTAGTCTACTGTTTTTGTGTGCTTTCTTCCCCCCCCCCCCCCCCCCAAATAAAGGATACCAACTGTAATGCAGGTCAGTAGTTCTTGTTTAGAGTTTGCTGTAGAGGCAGCCAGACACACCAGATCACCGTGAAAGATTGTTTTTTTTTTTTTCGGAGCAGAATTTGAGAACCTTTGACCCGGAACATGGAAAAGAATCATTAGTAGCAATAGGAAGGAGAAAAAGAAATAATAGTAGTAGTCGTGACACTAGTATTACCAATAGTAATAATGGTAAAGTTTGTGGTTCTAGTAGTAATACTAGCAGTACAGGTGTAGTAGTAATAATAGTACACCGATATTCTGTGTTCACTGGCAAGTAACCCGCCAAAATATGACTGGAAATAACTATGTTGTGTTCTGTCTGCTGCATGCCATGATGACGGTACTAATTCTCCTGTGGTCATTTATTTTGTCTTCGTATCCGTTCTATTTCAACTTCATTGGATCTGTGTAGTTAAACTTGTCGGGGACTTAATGGTCAATGCACCATGAACAAATTGAAAGGCCAACATGCCTACTGGATGTTCAATTTACCTTTCTCGGTGCAATGTGCGTCGTTTACTTATTTTACCCGCTAATGCACGATGGCAAATTAGCAAGGCATGCGCTTTCTTTTAATAGGTGTTCAGTGTTTGCTTACAGTGTGCCGTGTGCGCATTTTCCGTATTTTCCAGAAAAGTTGGCGGGATTTTATATTATTCGTTACAGGACTATGCCAATTAGTAATATGAGGATTGGTAATAAATGGACACATATGTTATGAAATACAAAATAACTGCCCGTTAAAAAACGTGGCCTCACTGCTGATTAACGTTGGAAGTACGTTTTATGTTCTTGTTTTCAGCGCACAATTTCACATTTTATGGCGTTCTTGTCGGCCTGGAGAAAGTGTCAGCCAGTCAATGTTCACCTGTTACACTCGTGCATTTGACAAATTTACAAACTGTCTCCATCGACATTTGTGGTGCACCAGCACATAGCTTTAGTTGAACAGATGCAACTTGTTTATAGTTCGCAGCTTGTTTATAGTTAGTGCTTTTTTTTAATGTTGTGTAAACGTACGCCTTTTAGTTTGTTTCTTTTTTAAGTTTGCACGTGTTCTTGTCAATGTTTTTTTTTTTGCTTGTAGCTCACTCGCTTTTGTTGGTGTAATGTGGAAAACGAGGAGGAGGGAAACAGTGTTATTTACAAGCTTGAAAACCTCTTGTATATATGTCTTTTTATTAATCATTTTTCAGCCTTGTATGCGTATGTGTCTTGTTTTATTATCTGTCATTAAATGTATTTATTTATATATCTTGTGGGTTTTTTCAATATCTATCTATCTATCTGATAGTCGTTCTTTCTTGTCCCTTTTCACTGATTATGGAGCGACGGCTACAGTTGGTTCCCTTGCAGGAAGCCTGCACCAAGCTCACGTGTGCTGCTGCATTTCTGGTTTCTGTAGCAACGTATTGTACATGATGACGTTGCTAGCGCCATGCATATCCTCAAATTAGCCGCCTCTTACGATCTGCACGAGGAAACAGTAGTCATGTTATTTCTTGGTCTCCTCATAGACCCCCTAAAACTACACGTGACGTTTGACATATGTGTGTCTGTCTCTGTTTATCTGTCTATCTTTTAGTTGTTCTGTCTGACTGATTCTCTGTCTGCATACCTACCTTTAGTTTTAGAGGCATTTATTTGGAGACCTATTTTAACCGAGAGATGACACAGATTATTTACTGCTTCTTGGGATTGTCTGGGTGTTGAACTTAAGAATGCTAAATCATCTGCAAAATCCAGATCCCCCAGGAATTTTCCGTTTGTCCATTTTATACCTAATTGTTCATTGTGGGTATAGTTTCTCATAACCCAATCAATAGCTATTCCAAAAAGTAGTGGTGACATAATGCAGCCTTGTTTCACCCCTGATTCTACTGTAAACCACTCTGTATTCCCTTTATTTGTTCTAACACAACATCTTGCATTGTCATATAGCGCTTTGATTATATTCACATATTTTGTTGGAAAACCATAGATTGTAAGTATCTTCCACAGTGATGGGCGGTGTAGACTATCAAAGGCTTTTTGAAAATCAACGAAGGTGATAATAAGTGGTGATTGCATTTCCACTGATTCTTCTATAATTGTTCTTAGTCTAACGAGACCTTTGATATCATCCTGAACGGGGAAAAACTACAGAAAGTTGAAAGTTTCAATTATTTAGGCAGTAAAATGACTCAGGATGGTGACACAACAAGAGAAATTCATACTAGAATTGCTTTGGCAGCTAGCGCCTTCAATAGATTATCTAACATTTGGAAATTACGATCACTGAATATACATATCAAGCTTCGTATGTTTAATTCAAATGTTATATCAGTGTTAACATACGATTGTGAAAGTTGGAAAATAACAAAATCATTACAGAACAAGCTGAATACATTCGAGAACAAATGTCTTAGAAAACTCATGAACATCAGTTGGAAAGAATTCAAGACTAATCGACAAATAAGAGAAGACTCTAGGCAGAAATATGTCTCCGACTATATAAGGAAAAGACGATGGTCATATATCGGTCATGTCCTACGAATGCAAAACAACAGAATACCACTGCAGGCGCTCACTTGGGTTCCTGAGGGTAAGAGGAAAAAAGGAAGACCAAAAGAAACACTTAGAAGAACAATAATAAGAGAAGGAAGAACGTTGGGATTAAATAATGTGCAAGAGCTAAGAGGAGTGGCGTCACAACGAACAACCTGGAGAGCACTGATTTCTGCCTTATGCGCCGTGTTTGGTGCTTAAAGAATTTATTATTATTATTATTATTATACCTACCTACATGTCTATCATTTTTATTTTCATCTGTCTGTCTGTGTATTTATCTGTCTGTCTATCCGGATCTTTATCTGTCTATCGCTGGGCTTATTTGCTGTATGTCTGTCTTTCTGCCTAACTCGCTGTCTGTCTGACTTTATCTGTGTATTTGTACATCAGCATAACTGTTGTTCTGATCGTCTGTCTGCTTGGGTGTTACAAATAATGCTTAATGTACATGTGGGAATGAAAGAATACAGTAAGCATGAGAGAGAGAGAGAGAGAGAGGAGAGAGAGAGAGAGAGAGAGAGAGAGAGAGAGAGAGAGACTTAACCCCTGGACAGAAAAGTTCGTTCGTTCTGCTTGCATTTTTGTCATCATTCGACATGCTTACTTTCCGATCTACATATTCTTTCTCTCTCTGTTCTACTTTTGTTTTATCTGCCGCAAGGAATTATTATTTCCAGGGGTCTCTAATGAGAGAAAGACAGAATAGAACTTCTGCATCCTCAAGCATGTCGTACAAGGCGACCAATATGAGGTTAGCAACCCCCCATCATGTTAAAACACATTGCTACAATAACCACTACAGCAACAGCATGCTTGCTGAAGGCTTCCTTCAAGGGGATCAGCTGTAGTGGTGGTTCCACTCTCCATAAGGAGTGAAAATAAAAGTCATGTTGGAAGACTATGTTATTATAAATGTTACTCTTTATAAGTGAACTAGTGTAAAAGCCCGTCATAAGATGGGAATTAAATTCAAAAGCACCAATACCAAACAGCAGTTTTACTTATTCAAAAGTATTTTTTAAAAACCACCGTGTATCACCACAGTACACGAACTACGCAGCAGCAGCGAGGATCCTGTCGTGAGAAATTCTAATCCACATATATAAATTAAAACGTAAATGTAAAGCCTAACAAATAAATTTAATAAAAGGAAATAAGAATGGTAAAGAACAGTGCTGTCACAATGACTGTACTCGAAATCCCCCTTGTTTTCTATTCGTCTGCAAATTGTAACGTTTCACGTTGATAGTAAAAGCCTACTGCTTCAATACCCGCTTTCTACGATAAAACGAGTTCTGCCTTTCTAAGAAAAACCTTGAGATACGCAAGATGACCTAGATTTAAAATTCCATTCATGTCATTTTATACACTATGTTACCAAAAACGAACAGACAGATGGACTAAGGATAGAAAGAAAGGGAGGGGCTGAAAGCCGGAACGCAGGCAATACTACCACAGTCTCACAATACACATTTACTACCATCACGCGTGTAAGGCCACAAGCACTAGCTTTTTTTCAAATCGACAGTGATAAAAAACACTACAACTACGAGAGTGATGTTTAAAAACCTGATAAACGCTTATTAGGAAACATGAAATTCTACTGTTTTATGTCCGAAATCCTGACATTAGTATGACAGTACAGCAGACACCCTAAAAGTTTGGAAGTGAGGAGGTGGTAACAGCACAACTATCCTAGAAGAAAATACATATTTTGAACGCCGCCACTTAGCTCCCTTAAAACTTATATATTTGGGTTCCTTAGGACGTGCTGACGGAAGATTTTCACACCACCATTGTACGGGAAATAGGCTGACATGTTACCTCCTATTTGATTGGCGGATAGTAAATGTAAGGCTAAACACGATTAGTCGGACTATAAATACTACTTCTTTGTTGTTAGGGGAAACGTGAGTAGGAGTACTTTTTTGAAAAGCTGTGTAAACATGGCTCGATTGGTTAGACTCGTCAATATAGTCACTTAGACGCGTCAGTTCAACACCACATTTTCAAAAATACTTACTAAAGAACCAGTGCGTTGAGCGCCAGTGCATATTTTTCTAAATAAAAGCCTGGGACATCGGCAGATCGAAATTGTGCTATATTCATTGCCAGTCAACGTAACTGTGTATTATTCCATGAATTGTGGTAAGCTTGAAATATTTGATATCTTTTTAATGAAAATTGAATGTAAATTGATAATTTATGTCTGTGGTTCAGTAGCGAACCTGAGGCAAGGCCTATAGATATATATATAATGCTCCAACCTGAACAGAAGGTGTCAGAGAAAAGTAAAACTACATGGAATTACCAAATAGTACACTGACACCTATCCTATTGTATAGAAGGACTTACAGATGAAATTGCAGAGGCGTAGTAACCATTAGGGGGGAGAATACTGGTGTAAAATGTTTCAGATGAAGCTGACAGTTGGCCTACCACTCTGAACTCAGTGTTTGTTATGTATTGTGGTCAGTTTGGAAGGTTATTATAAATTAGTTCTGAAGTAGGAGGTACATCCTTCTTGTTTCATGGACCGTGGTCCTAAAGTTATTGAGCAGCACCTGGTCTGAGCTTTGCTGAACCTAGAGTCTGACAGCATACTCCTTGGTCCATATAGCAAACAGTGAGGTGTCTCCAGAACACAGGGAGGCTATCGAGCAGAGGAGTCTTTTCCTGCCGCCATCACGAAAGATAAGAGTCTGTGGCCAGCGGAGCTCAACATTATGCCCCCCTCTAAAAGTGACTTTATAATAAAATAAGAGGGGAAATTTATTGTTTTAATGCCAGGAACTGAGAACATTTCCAATACTAGTTCCAACAGAAACAAACACTTGAAATCATGATGACAAATACCAACAGAGCTTGAAAAAACAAAACCAGTATTACCTCATAGTACTACTACACAACTGACCCACATAGAATAATATTAATAAAATATGTCACTACCAGGTTCATATTGATAAATTCTGTACATATAAATTGTAATTACACTTGATTGTGATTCCCGGTTCCCTTTGTATTTGAATCAGGACACATATATTAATGAAAGTACTTAATACATATTGATATTTGAACATTTACCAGTGACTCATTTAAGATATTCTTATAGAGTGTTAAATGTGTGTGAGTGTCACATTGTTGTCAAGTGTGGTGGAATAAATTAAATTGTTTATCTGTCTGTTGTTGTTGTGACTTACACTTCATCAAATACATACCCTAGACATTTAACGTAGTCATCACAATATTCCAGAATAATTCTGACTGAGGTATAAATATGTGGTAGCAAGTAAGGTCACCTGTAAAACACTACACCTATTAGATAGAGATACCTTCATAGCTGATCTCAGTCAGTACACTAAGTCCCCTATAAATATTTATAACATCCCATTTTACCACAGATCCCAATGTGTATATACGGGATCACACATTTTATAAATATATTTTTGTGCACACCGTCATTTGCGCATTCTTCTTTGGTAAGTGTTACTATTTTCGGGAGAGTACATATAAGGGAAACAATACAATTAATGTCTAACTTTCAACCAAAGTTGCATCCCTTAGCGTTACGCACTGACAGAAAATGTTGGGATATTATATATAGGATATTACTGCTTATTTGTTACTCACCAGAGGACTCCCCTTGTTCTGTATAATCTACATTGTGTTACGCGATTCACTTTGTGTGTGTGTGCAGGTTCTGTGTTAGTAAATGTTAGCGTGAAAATAATTTTAAAATTTAAAAGCGAACACTGTTAGCGCTAATAGTCTGTCATTACAAATTATTTTGTTCGACTTTTTGTTTTTTAAACTCGCTGTTAAATTATTCTTAAGCAAGCCATACACATTGTTCTTTTTTCATCTATTTAGATCTAGCTTGCTGTAACTTTTTTTGTCACGTGTATTGTTGTTTCAGTTTGCAGTGTCTTTTCTGATTCATGAATAATTTCAAGTATTATCCTCATGTTAATTGTTTAGCAGTTTCTAGTTTTATTTGTAACAGTAAGTGAAAATATTTATAACGGTCTTCTGACTGTGTATTGAGTTTAACTGACAACACGTGCTCGTGATAATAGTGAATTTATTTACGTGTTCATCTTAGACTGCTGTTATATTTAATAACAAAGTCTACCTAAAACAGAAAGTTGTGGGGATAGTGAAGCCAGGTATGTATCCATGTAGTAAGAGTGATACTTCCCCAGTGTTTAGCGGAGTCAGTGTTGTCGTATGGATCAGAGTACCGACAGTGAACAGAGAAAGTCCATTGGAGGCAATAGACGGTGATGAGAAAAAGGGCGGCGGGGGCGGTATTTTCCAGAAGAAAAGTTATAAAAGATTCCACGAACTGCTAAAAAGGAATGATGAAATTTTTTTTTTTAATATGGCAAACTTGATTGCAGAGATCTGACAGGCCTGAACGTATTCATTGGACATATTGTAAAGAAAGGAAACATTTAAAATGTTGTAACAGCGGGCAGAATTAATGGAAAGAGAGAGAACAACATAGAGAGACTAGCAAGTTTAATGGTATTTATAGAGCACCAGCAAGAGCACTGAGAGAACCAGGAACCGGAAGTTATCGAAAGAAATGATCGCCTGCACCAGTCGACACGGCACGTGATTATAATAGGAAACACCTTGTATTTAGCTCAGATGTTGTCTTTGGTGTCTTTCTGATGAAGATTAATTGTCGATACAGCCGAGTATTTATTTATTCATTACATTTTTTTTTAACAACCTTTAAAAAAAAAGAGAAAAAAAAAAAGGTAGAAGCCTCAGTCACACTTATTTTTAATTTTGATAACTCGTTATATTTTGAATGTGAAATATTTTCATGTTTTATGTAAACAAATTGTTTTTGAGAGTCAATAAAGGATTTTTTTTTTTTTTGTAAAAAGAGAGAGAGACTTTACTTTCTTCTTTATTTTCTTCTTCTTTATTTTCTTCAGTGGCTGTGCCGAACTTCTTAGGCAGCCATGTTTCTTCACATCTGCCTGTATCTGGTGCTGTTTATCAGTTCTGCGGTTGATCTTTGCAATATCGTGATGTTAAGTTACCAGTCTCTTCTGTCATACTATCCACTTTTGATCTACCTTCGCATGTATGAAATATTTTGTTTGTCAGTTCACCGAATCGACCGTTACTGAATTGAAATTTGCCCCAAAGCATTCATAAACGTTGGCTTTGTGTAAGAGAATAGAGTTAGTTACTTGCTAGTGTGCTATTGTCAAAACACAATAATATATCCTGGACATTGAAGACTCGTAACAATAGAGAGCGGACTAACAGTTTGTGTAACGTTTCTGTAACTTTGTTTGTAGTTACAGCCTAGAACAGTGGTTGTAAATTTACACAGTTTCTGTATGTGCATATTTCTGTGACTATTTTTGTTTATGTGTGTACCACTGAGAAAATCTTCACATTTGTTTCTCTTGGCGGTGTACTAATTGTTTATGAATTGTAGTTCATCGGTGACAAGGCAAGACCGCCCTATAATTTATTTTTGTTACTGCTTTATGGAGGAGAAATTCTTCTTTCCAGAGACCTTCTGTGTGTATTCTGTTTCGAAGCTTCCTGTATATGGTAGGTTGTCAATCTATATATGGTAGATTGTGAATCTGTATATTGTAGGTTGTGAATCTGTATATGGTAGGTTGTGAAGCTGTATATGGTAGGTTGTGAAACTGTATATGGTAGGTTGTGAATCATGAGGAAATTCTAATAACAGAAAGTTAAGTCCCTTCTACAAGGGAAAATTAATTATTCCCCCTTTTATTTCACAAATGAAAATGCATTGTATACTACTGGACAAACGTTAAGGGCCACCATTCAGTTTAGACAAGGTTTATATAATTGATTGGCAAACTGTAAAGACAAGTGAAAATGTCATTAAAACTGAGCTCAGAGAAATGTGTATATGTCACTTTAACCCGCACGTGAAAATTGCCATTGTTGCTGCAAAAACTCGTGGTTTTTGCAACACGCCCCACTAGTTCAAAAGGTGAAAAAGTGAGTTGAATTTGAATGCACGTGGAAAATGATCATCGGTAAAGAGTGTTCACCGTTGGTATGCAATAAATCAGTATGACAAGTGGTCGAAATGATCACTGCATTAGCCATGCCACCAAGGAGAAGTCTCAGCACTGTAGACCGTGGTCGAGCCATGGCATGGATTCAGGATGGTCAATCTGTTCGTCATGTTGCAAGACGTTTAGCAGTGTCCCACTCTACCATTCAGAGACTTCTTGAGAGATTTAAAGCTACCGGACATTTGGAAAATCGACCCTGCTCACGAAGAATTATATAAACCTTGTCTAAACTGAATCGCGGCCCTTAACTTTTGTCCAGTAGTATATTTTATTTTTAGTGTTTTGTTTGTTTGTTTTTAAAGAAATTTTTTGTTTTGTTTGTTTAATGATTGGAGCCGCGGTAGCGCAGTGCTTAGTGCACTGGCTTCCTAGCTTGGTGGTCTATGGTTCCGATCCCCAGTTGAGGTGGGATTTTTTAGACTGCCAACGGCTCCCGGGGTCGACCCAGCCTCATGAATTGGGTACCAGAGCAACTCTGGGAAGGTTAAGGCGGCCGACGTGCTGCTGACCACATTTTCCCTAGTGTGCCGATGGTCAAGAAAATATGGGCCTAACACCATATTCCCAATATGCTTCAATGGGCGTGCAACGGGATCCTTTTTTTTTTACCTTTGTTTAACGATTAGCCGTGCAGAGGTGGACCAACAAGTGCAGAGGTGGACCAACAAGTGCAGAGGTAGACCAACAAGTGCAGAGGTGGACCAACAAGTGCAGAGGTAGACCAACAAGTGCAGAGGTAGACCAACAAGTGCAGAGGTGGACCAACAAGTGCAGAGGTAGACCAACAAGTGCAGAGGTAGACCAACAAGTGCAGAGGTAGACCAACAAGTGCAGAGGTGGACCAACAAGTGCAGAGGTGGACCAACAAGTGCAGAGGTAGACCAACAAGTGCAGAGGTAGACCAACAAGTGCAGAGGTGGACCAACAAGTGCAGAGGTGGACCAACAAGTGCAGAGGTAGACCAACAAGTGCAGAGGTAGACCAACAAGTGCAGAGGTGGACCAACAAGTGCAGAGGTGGACCAACAAGTGCAGAGGTTGACCAACAAGTAGACCAACAAGTGCAGAGGTAGACCAACAAGTGCAGAAGTGGACCAACAAGTGTAGAGGTGGACCAACAAGTGCAGAGGTAGACCAACAAGGGCAGAGGTGGACCAACAAGTGCAGAGGTGGACCAACAAGTGCAGAGGTAGACCAACAAGTGCAGAGGTAGACCAACAAGTGCAGAGGTAGACCAACAAGTGCAGAGGTAGACCAACAAGTGCAGAGGTAGACCAACAAGTGCAGAGGTAGACCAACAAGTGCAGAGGTGGACCAACAAGCACACGGAGAAGAGAGCTGGATACAGAAGTGAAAATGTCGTGGAAAGAACTTGACCTGATGGCACGTGACAAGAGGACTTGGCATGTGTTTGTTGAAGGCCTATGCTCCTGTGGGAGCTAAAGTGTAATGGTGCAGAGCGTGATGTATTGATTCATTCATTACCTTAAGCTCCCTGTGGAGCAGAACTAATACTCGTGAAGCTCTTCGGCCATGTGCCACTCATTCAGGGACTTTTCTTGTCTTCTGCAACCGTATAATGTCTGTGTTTTATTTCCTTCTCAATGTGCCTTTATTTTGTCTCCCTCTTGTTTCTTTTACTCTGTGGATTCCGGAACAAGTACTACCATGTAGGGATATCAGCAGGTTTTCTCAGTTAGTGCCCTATCTAACGCAGTCGTCTTCTGACATCTTGTCCCGCTGGTATTTGACTGACTCTGTCCAGCAGTTTCACTTTGGTGGTCTTGTCATACCATTTCCATCCTTCAGTTCTGCGCAGACACTCATTTATGAAAGTCTGTATCTTTCTGATTTTGGTGTTCATACAGCAGGACAAACATGACCATTTGAGTTGAAGATTTTAATTTTGATCTCTTATATATGTGTATGTATGTATCTATGTCATTACAACTGTCGAGAACGTTTCTTATGGATTCACAGCGTGTTGGACTCGTTTCCAAGTTGAAGTTTCTGAATTACATGAGACGCATTCCACACTGTTGTGAATTGTAATGATTTTCCTATTTGATATGTTGTATTTACTATACCATATCAGTACATGTCGATGTATTTAAAGGAGAATAAAGATTTTGATATGTATGCATGTTTGTATGTATGTATCTATGTAAATCTGTCTGTCTGTTTGTCTGCCTGCCTGTCTGTCTGTCTATAAGTCTCTCTGTCTGTCAGTATCTCAGTCTGTCTGTCAATATATGTCTGGCATTATCTCTGTCTGTCTGTCTGCCTGCCTTCTGTTTGTCTGTCGGTATCCATCCTAAACGAATCGATGTAGCAGCCTTTCTTCATCAATCTGCATGTCGTGGTCTGAGTCTCGTTTTGTTTCCCCTTCCCCCCCCCACCACCACCACCACCACCCATATCCTGCCTGTCCCTTGCCAATCGTCGACACCTGTCACATCCTCAAAATTTACAAATATATTTCCTCAAAATACGATCTGTGTTGTTTGTTTCTGCCCCCATCTCTCGGGTTCACCCACTAATCTTAACTGGAAACATTAAAGTGATTTGTTAATAAACTGTTTGGTAGTTAAAAGTTGAAAAGGAGAATGGTGGAAAGTGGGCGGGGTAATCTGCAGTGTTTGAATAGTAGTTTTTGTGCCGGTGTATAGTGGTCGTTCTCCTCATGTAGCCTAACCCAAAATGATTATTTTTTCATCCGTGCTTAAATTTATTTTATTATCTTCCACTGTTTGAGTAGGCCTAAAATTACAATTCTCATTTCTTTCAATTTTTGTGTGACTTATTTTCGCTGCATTTCGATGTGTTTTTTGAAAAATATATACTTCATAATATTTATTAGTATATATTGCACTTTTAAATGTGGCGGAAAATGGCGCCACTGCACCTACTAAAAAATGTTTAAAAAAAACGTCGACGACGTACGTATGGCTGTATATGATTCTGGCACTCTTCATGTTTAACAGATTGTTACAGAAACCAACACTTTAAGAGTATACGAAGTACTCTGACGCAGTCTATATCAGTTAAATCACTGGCTGGTGTCGCATTTGCTCCATATTTGTGTCCCAGTCTCCCTGTCATTTTTCTCGCAGTCTTTTCCTTTGACTTTCCATCGCTGTATTAATTTTTTAAAATCTAAATATAGATTGCAGTTGTGAAAACTTAGCAGTAAGTCTGATAAAGAGTTTTAACCTTTTCTGCTTCCGAGTATACGTATTTTACGAATTTATTGTTTTTTAATCGGTGTCACAATAATAATAAAAATTATTTTACACTGAAAATAAACTAGCTGGAATTAATGGATCTTGCAGATTGCTTCACTTCTGGGATAAACAGTGGAGGTATACAAAACGACATGGTGATTAATGTTACTTTATTTTATCGTGAGGAAGACTGCTCATACAAGTACCACGATAAGAAGATGTCAGCAGGCTTATCGCTTGTTTTTTTGTTTTTTTTTTAAATGGACGTGAATTATATGTCAAGCATGTCACCAGTATTAGTTATCATATATGATATAGAATCTGGAAGATTCCACAACTTCGTGATATGTCTTTCTTTAGCAAAGATCTATATCTTCCGCTTTGCAACGTTAAGTAAAGGTTCGTTGTCCACAACGATGGAAAACAATTATCAATTTCTACTTCCAAAGGCGCAGTACGATGAGTATTCGGTGTGTTCATTTCGTCAATGTTTTCCAACAGCCATTTTTTAAAAACAGTTTGGTAACTGTGAGGTAATTCTCCTAAACAATTAACACAACTCATCCTCCTTATGAAGAACTCGTTTTAAAATTTCTAGGAGCACATCTGAAATATTTGCGGCACATAAATTGTCCCTGCACACATTTTGGAATCCCTGCAGTATGAGAATAACCAGCAGTGGCATCCATGTCATAAATAGTAGTTTAACTTATATGCCTGACATCTTCTCAAGATTGAAAGCAAAACGGTTTACTCTACAGAATTTAAGAGCTCTTGATAGCGGATAGTACGATGGTTATTAGAGAGAGATTGTGGCTACTTTGCTTAAGAGAGAGAGAGAGAGAGAGAGAGAGAGAGAGAGAGAGAGAGAGAGAGAGAGAGAGCATCAATGCCTGTGTAAATCAACTCTTTTATGAACTGTGTACTGTAAAGAACATCATCATCATGATTACTTTTCAACTTTCTAAGGAGCATAGGCTTCCAACAACTCATACCAAGTCCTGTTGTTCCATACCATCAAGTCTTTCCATACTCACCTCATCTCATTCATTTCTCCTTCCAGTTCTCTTCTCCACGTGTTTTTCAGTCTTCCTCTACCTCGCTTACCCTGGGGATTCCAGAATAAGGACTGTCTCTTCATGCTATCATCAGGTTTCCTTAGTGTGTATCCAGTTCATCGCCAACGTCCTCTTCTCATCTCTTGTTCCATTGACACTTGTCTGGTAATAGTCATCATTTCCACACTGGGGACCAAGTTGCACCACTTCAATCCTTATATTATAGGCAATTACACATTTACGACGGTCTACTTCTTATAGGATGTATTTGTTCTTCTCCGTGCTTCAAAATCGTACAATAAGATTGACTTGACGTTTTAACTTGAAGATTTCTTATTTTTATGTTAGGCTTGATTTCTGTTGATTTCCACATATGTCCCAGTGCAATGAAAGCTCTTCTTGCTTTTTGTAGCCTTATTTTGATATCATTGTCTGTCCCTCCAACTGTGTCTATATTGCTGCCAAGATATTTGTCTGACTTTACATCTTGTAGTGGTGGTGTTTCTTCAATTACAGTCTTGTTATCCTTTAATGCATTTATTCTCATTATCTTTATCTTTTCCCTGTATGTTTTCAGACTCATTTGCTATGGCCGGTCATCAAGTATTTTCATTCTGTCTTGTATCTGGTTAAGGGAGCCGTAGCAGCGCTGTTAGTGCACTGACTTCCTAGCCCTGTGGTCCATGGTTCGATCCCCAGTTGAGGTGGGATTTTTTAGACTGCAAACGGCTCCGGGGTCGACACAGCCTCATGAACTGGGTACCAGAGCAACTCTAGGAAGGTTAAGCATGATGCTGACCACATCACCCCTAGTGTCCCGATGGTCAAGAAAATATGGACCTAACACAATATTCCCAATATGCCTCAATGGGTGTGTAACGGGATCCCTTACTCTTTTTGTTTTTTACGGTTATGGGACAGATGAGCAAAAATATTCCTTTTTGGGTATGTCTTTTACAAGCTAGAAGTTAGTATATTAATTGTATTTATCTCAGCAAGGTCCGTCTGTCACTGCCTCTCAGGGGTGGAGCACAGCATTCATTCCCATTTGTCGTTTTATTTTAAACAAACAAGACCAAAAAGCTTTTATATCACATTAGCGTAATTTCTTATATGGTTAATACTTGTTGTTACCACAGAGATGTGTGCAAGGACAGCACAAACAGCTGCACTTCTAGGCAAACTGAAACCAGTGTGGACAGGACACAAAAATTATAATTAAAACGAAAAAAATATTACATCATACATTGGTGCTCTCTTTAAATCGCATATGCTTGTGAAACTTGGACGTAAACGCTGAACAGTAACAAAAAATTTGATGGAAACAGGTGACTCACACAGATCATTGAAATATTATTCTTGGAGCTTGTCCGGGCAGTGTCCGGGTCATCTCATCATACAACAAGCTGTGGGGTCATATAAAAATGCACAAACAACTGTAAAAACACGCACACATCACTGATATAGCCATGTGTTGAGATGTGATATAGCCATGTGTTGAGATGAACCGGTTTGTACAATACTCCAATTGAAGGGACAATCTTATGAAGAAGAAAAAAAAGACCAACGATATACAGGGCGGACTATATTCAGAACTGGAAGGATCTTTTGCTAAAACACAAATATAGGCAGAAGACAGACAATCAAGTTCCACAAAGAATGGTACGCCAACGGCCATCTGGTTAACGAGACAAAGGAAGGAAGAAAAAAGATTAATCATAATGTACATAATAGAATCCAAAACCACTGCCGTTTGACAGTTTGCATATTTCCTGCCTCGTTAGGCCAAGTCTTCCATTCCCGGGTTTGTCGACCTTGCTTTATAATCGTATCAGTTATCTTTTTTACACATTCCAGTGAACATGCTATCTATAACATTCCGCTTTATCTGAGTCCGTATACTGTTTCCTTATTATAAAAGTGCATTAACTAATGATGAGGTTGGATGCATTACACATGTCTGGATACTTTACGCATGTTAGTCAAATCTTTACTATTGTCTGAAATCTTTATGCTGTGTTTGTTATCCGTCGTGCATTTTATCGACAAGCGTCCCGTGTTCTGTTTTTGGTTTTTTTTTTAACTGACTTGATAGTTGCTTTATACACCAACGTTAATGTCGAACCCAACTTTATTGACTGCAGCATTTTATTCGGGAATATAAGATGTTTCTTTACCACTTGCGTATTCCCGACAAGATGCGTATTCTCGACAAGATGCGTATTCTCGACAAGAGACAAGATGCGCAAACAGATACCAATTTCTGACGGACCATATTTCCGTTAATGTGCACATGTGCCCGTCATTTTAGTGTTTTTATTTTTTTATTTTTTTTTTTTTTATTCTCGATCCAAATGTTAATTTCTCTTTCTTTGTATCACTGTGCACTGCACATACCGTGCACTGCGCCGTTTCTATAAATAACTCAAAGAACTCTTACAGAATTGCAGGTAGAGTTTTTTGTTGTTGTTTTTTTTTTTTAAACCACAAAAAAGAATCTTTTTTACCCAGGCGCGCCATTAACAGCAGTGAACCATATTACCTAGTTTAGTTTATTTAATAGCTAGTAGTCTTATATTCTCATTAAAGATGATAACTTTCTTCGACCTTCTCGTCATAATGTCACCAACATCAGTTGTTCTAGTAGTAGAAAAACATTTACAAGCCATGCTCATCCTAGTACTCTTACGGTTATTTGTACGCAACGATAAAATTCACGCAGTCCTAGTTGGAGAGGATCAGCCAATACTTTCACATGATATATTTCAGACACTTACTCAGTACTTTTTAGTTCCCCAAGGAGCATAGGCCTTCATCAGACACATGCTTCTCTCGCGTGTTGTTAGCTCAAGATCTTTCCCTATCTTTCTCATCATTTGTATTTCTGTCTCTAGCTGCCTTCTCCATATGTGCTTCAATCTGTCTCTACTTCTCTTAGAGTGGGGATTACAGAACAAGGACTGTATTCTAATGCTATCAGCAGGTATCATCATAGCATGTCCTATCCATTACTAGTAGGTATCATCATAGCATGTCCTATCCATTACTAGCAGGTATCATCATAGCATGTCCTATCCATTACTAGCAGGTATCATCATAGCATGTCCTATCCATTACCAGCGTCTTTTGGCCGGAGTTAGCTCTGATGCCTCAGCAGAATGTTTTTTTTGGGGGGTTTGCCCTTCTTCCATATTCACCGAGGACCGAAACGCCGATGGATCAATAACAACAACAACAACCGAGGACAGGTATATACGCGAATATTAAAGAATTAATAGCAGACCACACAAGATCATCAACCATCTGTACACTGTCAGACAGTCCATAATTGCACCTGTAGGCTGCGGCATTAGATAACGCCGTGCCTTGTCACCGCTGTTTATTTGCAGTCTTAGTGGATCAAGTTACACGGAAGCTGACAACTATCCAACAGTCCAACTTCTCTCCATTGACAACCACTACCCTAAAATAAAAATAAGAAAATCCACACCCATATCAGACTTAACAGCGGCTGTTATAAATATAATCTATATAAATAAAAGGCAAAGTATGTTTCTATGTTCTTAATAAATCCACATGCCTTATTATTTCTTGATGAATTTTGACAGAGACTTTCTTTAGGTACCGCCGGGGTACGCCGTGCAGTAATTTTATAATTTAGTATTGTAATTATGACATTATGAGTAATTAAAGTTTTTCGTAAAAAATGTAAACAGATCAGTGGCTATAATCATTAAATAAAAATTCATGAGTAATCAAGGGAAGTAATACAAATGTAAAAACTATTGTTTTGTTTTTGTGACAAGTGCCATACGTTTCCATATTTTACAACATAGTTCAAAACTATTAACCATACACGTTTAATTTAAAAGAAAATTTAAAAAAAAAAACAAAAAAGCAATGACTGTACAATGTGGATCCGTATCCGAATAAAAGTAAGACTCACCACGTGGTGTACTTTATTTTTCTATGCGTAATACAGGGCTTAACTGATCAAGGGAAACAATCAAAATTATGAATCAAGGGAAACAATCCAAACAATAAAATTATGATTAAACGTTGTTATTTACAACGTCACGTTTCTTTATTTTACATTGCAGTTTAAATTATTTAAACAGACATTAATTGCTTTATGCAAAAATAAAAATAAATATTATTATATTGTAGTATTTAAGTTATTATTACTGTTTATATTAAATTTAGTTACATTTTATCACGCAGGAACTGCAACTAGGATTAATCCACAAGCTAACAGGGCAGACTCATCGATAGACATAAGTATAGCAAATAACAACCTAGCGAATGTAAATTGGGAGGTGTTACAAGACACAAACACAGATCATCTGCCCATTGTAAAAACCATGCATGAAAACGTCATTCCAAACCCAAGACCAGATAAACCGACTTTCAACTATAAAAAAGCAAACTGGGAAGCCTTCCAATCAGAGCTGGAGGTGATGGAATATAAAGACATGGAATCAGATGGTACTGATTTGTGGGCAGAAACACTGAGCAATGAAATTCTAAAAATAGCAATAAAATATATACCAAATAAAAATATGCAAATAAAACCAATAAATAACATTAATAAAGAAAGAAAGACTCACTATTATAAAGAACTAGTTGCTTGGTGGAATAAAAGATGTTCAGAAATTCATGAGAGAAGAAAAATGGCCTTACAAAAATATAGAAATAACAGAAGAAAACTATGATGAGTATAAAACATATTAGGAATGAATCTAACATAATAATATTCAAAGCCAAAGAAACCAACTAGAAGGAGTTTTGTCAGTCACTTAGTCCTAGCACCCAAATTAAAGAAGTATGGAAAAGACTTAAGGCAATCAAAGGGAACAATAATAAAACAGTAATGCCAACAATCAAACTACCAAAGACAGCTGAAACAGATAAAGAAAAACTAGGCAAAATACTGGAAACTGTTGTTAACAAAAGAGTCAAATTCTACCTGGAAAAAAATCAGTTATATAACCCAAACTGTCAGGGTTTAGAGCAGACAGAAGTACAGTAGACCAGCGTGTAAGATTAGAACACGATGTAAAGCTAGGGTTCAAGATGAAAGAGAAAACAGTGGCAGTCTTTTTGGATATCGCTAGAGCATATGATGAATACTGGAGAGATGGAGCTCTTTACAAAATGAAAAAGATTGGCATCACTGGTAAAACCTATAATCATCTAGACAACTTTTTACAGGACAGGTATTTTGCTGTACAGGTGAACAATGATAAGTCAGAAATATATGAACAACAGAATGGGATTCCTCAGGGATCAGTAATTTCACCTTCAATTTTCACTATAGCTGTAAATGATTTAGAAGATGAATTTAACGACATTAAGAATACATTATCACAATTTGCAGATGACTGTGCCATTTGGCGATCTGGAAAAAACTTGGACCATGTTTACCAAAATCTTCAAAAACAAATAGACAAAGTTTCAGAGTGGATGAAAAGTTGGGGCTTTCAAATTAATGTAAACAAAACAGTAGGTATGATATTCAGCAAAGGAAATTTTAAAAAAAGTTTTTTTTTAAAATCAGTATAACCATTAAAGGACAGAAAATATGTACCTCCTGAACAACTAGATTTCTGGGCATGACTTTAGATAAACAACTAAATTTGAATAAACATATAGACAATTTAGTAGAAAGCTGTAGGGGACCCCTAAATATACTGAGGATAGTAAACGGTAATGGATGGGGGCCAGCAATAAAATAATGCTTATGTTCTACAAGTCTTTCATCAGGGGGAAACTAGATTATGACAGCATAGTCTATGACTCCACTGCAGCTTATAACAAAGCAAAACTAGACAGAATTCAAAATGCAGCCATGAGAACCATTGCAGGTGTAATTACATCAACACCAGTAGAAGCAATAGAAGTAGCTCATGGCATACCGCCCCTTGGTCTAAGACGGAAAGAACTAAGATTAAATTATTGGAGTAAAGTAGTACAAGAAGTGACCCACCCATCACATAAAGCATTTGTCAATAACCAACCAAGTGTTTGGGACGTCCCCTTAAATAAATAAAGATATCCAACAGGGTGGAGAACTATAGAAAATCTAACACAGTTCAAAGAACTGTCAAACACAGTTAACAATAGTAATAAATATAGAAGCACAATACCACCCTGGGAACTAAAAACACCAATCATAGACTACTCACTTGGATGTTATAAATACTTATAGGGAACTTAGTGTACTGACTGAGATCAGCTGTGAAGGTATCTATATCTATTAAGAGTAGTGTATTATAGATAACCTTACTTGCTACCACATATCTATATATCTCAGTCAGAATTATTCTGGAATAGTGTGATGCTACGTTATGTGTCTAGGGTATGTGTATGATGAAGTGTAAGTCACAACAACAGACAGATAAACAATTTAATTTAATCCACTACTCTTGACAACACTGTGACACTCACATACATATAACACTCTACAAAGATATCTTAAAAGAGTCACTGATAAACTTTCAAATAACAATATGTATTCATTACTGGCATGAATGAATATGTGTCCTGATTCAACTACAAGGGAACCAGGAATCACAATCAATTTAAATTACAAGTTATGTACAGAATGTATTTAATATGAATATTGTAGTGACATATATTATTACAAATGTTCTATGTGTGTCAGTTGTGTAGTAGTAAAATGAGGTAATACTGGTTTTGTTTTGTTCAAGCTCTGTTGGTATTTGTCATCATGACTTCAATAGTTTGTCTTTAGGGACCAGTATTGGAGATGTTCACAGTTCCTGATTTTAAGACAAGTAAATTCCCCTCTTAATGTTAATTTTTAAAAGTCAGTTCAAGATGAGGGGACATAATGTTGAGCTCAGCTGGCCAATTCGCTTATCTGGCGTGATGGCGGCAGGAAAGGACTCCTCTGCTCGAATTCTCCTCTGGGCTCAGGAGACACCTCACTGATAGCTAAAAAGACCAAGGAGTATGCTGTCCGACTCTGGATTCAGCAAAGCTCTGACCAGGTGCTGCTCAGTACCATCAAGACCACTGTCCCTGAAATCAAGAAGGATGTACCTTCTACTTCATAACTAATTTATATTCTCTTTTACACTGATCACAATACATCACAAACATTGCGTTCAGAGCGTTAGGCCAACAGTCAGCTTCATCTGAAATACTTTATTCCAGTATTACCCTTCTTAATGGTTACTACGCCTCTGCACTTCCAGCATTATTTCTTTCTAGTCAATCATCCAGGTGTCAGTGTACTGTTTGGCCATTCCATGCCGTTTTACTTCTCTCCGACACCCTCTGTTCAGGCTGGAGCATTACAGGCTTTACCTCACGTTTGCCACTGAACTACACATATATATATATACAGGCATAAATCAACAATTCACATTCAATTTTCATTAAAAGATATTGAATGGTTCAAGCTTACCACAATTCATACGAATAAACACAGATACGTTGATTAGCAATGAATTCTGGCACAAACTGGCACAAATTCCCATCTGCTTATGTTCCAGGCTTTTATTTAGCAAAAATATGAGCTGGCTTCAACGCACTGATGCTTTATCAAGCTGCTTTAAACAAGTGGTTTCGAACTAACGCTCCCAAGTGTGTATATCAGCGAGTCTGACCAATGAGCCCCGTTTCGACAAGTGTTTGAAAAAATGTTACCTTTCCCCGTTTCCCCTAACAACCAAGATAGTATTTATAGCCCGACCAATCGTGGTTAGGCTTTCATTTGTTGCGCTCCAATCAATTTGGAGTTTACATGGTAGGCTATTTCTGTAACGTAAATTTTTTTCAAACACGTTAAAAAAAAAATCTTATGAGCAGAAATGATTTTATGCTGTCAGGCACCCCCCAATATTTTATTTTGGGTATAATTTATTAATTCCTGGACTATTTGCGTAACGTTTTACATATTATTTGTCAGCAAGCCCTAAGGAACCCAAAAATACAAATTTAAAGGAGCTACGTGGCTGCGTTCAAAATATGCAATTTCTTCTACCTCCTGTTTCGAAGATGTGCTGTCTGGGTACTGTTATGTGTTCAAACGTAAACCCATCTAATGTTGTCTTTTCTAATAAGAGTTTGTTATGATTTATAAACCTAACTCTGGGAAAGGGTAGTGTATTTTATCACTGTCCGTCTGAAAAAAAAGTTAGTGCTTGTAGACTTACACGCGTGATAGTAGCATTTGTGTATCGCGCGACGCGTGTTTAATGTTCGGCTTTCTGCCTCTCCCTTCTCGCTATCCTTTTGTCCATCTGTTCGTTCGTTTTGGTAACGTAATATAATTAATGTTAGGATTAATTTAGGTCATTACGCAGTACGTCTCAATGTTTTTTCCAAGAAATACAGCACACGTTTCATTGAAGAAAGCGGGTAATAATACAGTAAGCTTTTATATCAACGTGAAAGCGTTACAATTTGCAGACGAAGCAGAAAACAAGGGGGATTTCGAGTACATTCCTTGTGACAGCACTGTCATTTTACCATTGCTCTTCTCTTTATTAATTTTATTTGTTAGGCTTCATATTTACCTAATAATTTATATATGTGGATTAGAATATTTCATGACACCTCCCCTCTTAAAACAGACATTATATGTCAGTCCTTTATTCTATATACACATAGAGAAATTTATTATTATTTCTGGGGTTTACGGTGATTCTCATCACACGGATGGCGGCTTAAAAAATCCGCTCCCAGATTGGTTTTTCCAGATATATATTCAATGCTAAAATTATATGGAGCCAGAAGCAAAGACCATCGGAGTAACCTAGAGTTCTCATGCTTAGCCTGTGCTAAAAACGATAAAGGTTTGTGGTCAGTTTGCAACTTAAATGCCTTCCCATATAGATAAATATTGAATTTCTTTATTGCCCATATTACTGCAAGACATTCTTTTTCGCTAGTTGAGTAGTTGATTTCAGCTTTATTCAACTTTCTGCTAGCATATGCCACTGGGCTTAATTCCCCATCCAATGCATCTGATTTCTGTAGTAAAGTTGCACCTAACCCAATATTACTTGCATCCGTCCTTACTATGAATTCTTGACTTAAGTCAGGTAATTTCAAAATGGGTTTACTTGTGAGCTTTTCCTTCAATTCTTGGTAAGTCATTTCACATTGTGGTGTCCATGTAATGCGATCTGGAAGTCCTTTACGTGTCAATTCCGTTAAAGGTGCACATATGGAATTAAAGTTTTTGATATACTTCTGGTAGAAACCACATAATGAGACAAAGGATCTCACGTCCTTCTTGGTTTGTGGTCTCGGGGCTTTCTGTAGTTTCTCTAAATTCTTTGGGTCAGGGGTCATGTTTCCCTGATAAACTGTGTGTCCCAAAAATTCCAATTCTTTACATCCAACGCAACATTTGGTTGGTCGGGCTGTTAAATTTGCCTCCCTAAGTCGATCAAACAGCATGTTCAGAGAGTCAATGTGTTCCTCAAATGTTTCTGTTGCTATAAGGATATCATCCATAAAATTTGTTATACAGGGATTATTCAGAGGATCCAATAATTTTCTCATCATTCCAGAGAAGACACTAGGCGCATTCTTCAATCCAAATGGCAATCTATCAAACTCATAGTGTCCTTCTGAGGTACTAAAAGCTAGGTATGGTCTAACCTCAGGCTTTACTGGAATCTGATAGTATCCTTTACTCAGATCCACTTTTGAGAAATATTTAGCTTTATTTAGTCTGGCAAACAGCTGATTTGTATCCGGCAATGGATCCACCTGTCCTTCTGTAATAGCATTCAGTCTCCTGTAATCTATACAGAGTCTATGTTCTCCAGAGGGCTTCCTTAAGAGTACAACCCCGGAACTATACGAAGACTCACTGTGCGAAATAATTCCTTCCTTCAATAGATAGTCTATCTCTTCCTTCAAAGCTTTTTCCTTAGCAAACGGAATCGAATATGGTTTCATACAGACAGGTGTGGAGTCTATGAGTTTCATATCATATTCCAATAGGTTTGTGTGCCCTGGTCGGTCTGTTAACACCTCTGCATGATTATTTAGAACCTGTTGCACTCTCTCTTTCTGAGTTTTCGTTAAATGTGTACTGATTTTCACCTGTGCTGCTGTCTCACAGGGGTGTAATGGATATTCAAATGATGAAAGTGGTTCCTTTTTCATCTCCATGGCGATGGACAAGGTCAACAAGTGTGTCTCTTCCTGATGTTCTCTTTCCAAATATTTCTTCAGGAGATTCACATGATAGATTTTTTTCTTTCCCCTTCTTATCTATCTTATAATTTGTTCTAGACACCTTCTCTAGAACTGTATATGGACCCTGCCATCCAATCTGTAACTTATTCTGACTCCCGGGCAAAAGAAGCAGTACCTTCTCTCCCACAGCCAAATCTCTGTCTTTCGCCTTCCTGTTATAATAGGCAGCATGTTTCTTCCTGGCTTGTTTCAAATTTTCATTGGCAAGTTTCCAGCCAGTTTTTAAACGAGTGGTCAGCTCATTCACATATTGGTATGAAGATGTATGTTTTCCTCTGCCTTTTCATCAGTCCACGTTCTTAACATAGCTTCGAGTGGACCTTTTATTGGCCTTCCAAACAATAATGTTGCCGGGGCCATACCGGTTGAACTATGGGGTACCTCCCGATAAGCAAAGAGGGCGGCGTGCAGGTACTGGTCCCATGTATCTGGTTTTTCGTGTGCCAACTTTCTCAGGATCGACATCAATGTGCCGTTAAATCTTTCCACTTGGCCGTTCCCTTGGGGATGATACACACTACAATGGAAGTGTTTGGCCTGGAAGATCCTGAAAACTTCTTCAGTTAGTTTCCCCTTGAACTGAGAGCCATTATCAGTCAAGATTTGATTGGGAAAGCCTAACCTTGTGAAAATTGTGAGCAATGCCTCTGCCACATGTTTTGAATCAATCGATGACAGGGCTACTGCCTCTCCCCACATAGAACAAGTGTCCACCAGAGTCAGAATGTAGCTGTTCCTTCTCTTGGTTCGGGTGAGAGGTCCCACAAGATCCACGGCAACTCTCTCAAAGGGTGTTCCCACTATGGGCATTTCCCCCAGAGTTGCTGGTGCAGTCCAATGTTTAGGTGCTACTCGTTGGCACTCTGGACAGGATTTTACATATCGTTTGATATCTTCAGTTATTCCTGGCCAGAAATAGTGACAAGCTATTCGCTGTCCTGTTGCGCTGATTCCCATATGACCACTGAAGGGAATCGCATGCCCTAGTTCCAACACTTTAGTCCTATATGAAGTGGGAAGGACCAGCTGTCCGTGACCATTGGATTCAGATCCAGCCTTCCTATATATCATTTTGTTCTTCATATAAAACTCTCCCTTGCCTGGAGGTGTATGAGATTTGGGCAACTTCTTGAAACATGGCTTGAGTGTTTTGTCCTCAGCCTGTGCCTTCCTCATCTCATCTGGGTGAGTATTTATGGGATTATCCTCCTCCTTCTTTGTCTGTGATCTGGTCTGCACTGTTGCCAATATCACAGGTCTCTTGGGATTCCCCAAGAAGACATATCTACACCCCAATATTAGAGGGTAGATTGGCTCATTTATCACTGCTGCTTTTATGATTCCTTCCACATATCGCGTTTTCACTTTTATTCGGGCGACGGGAAGTGTCATGGTAGCTACATCCTTGGTTGCAGTTTGAATCTCCACTGTTTCTGTGGTGTATTGATCGGCCTGCACCAGGTGAGAACTCACAACGGAATCGTAATCTAAACCGGTATCATATAAACATCTTATAGTGACACCATTACAAATGACATCTTCACACACTGGGGGGTGGTATGGTTCCTGTAATTCTTCAGGTTTGCCCTTCTTTTCCTTTTTCCCCGATGTCATAGCAGCAAAATGAGGAGGTTTCCTTCTACAATGGTCAGTGTCATGATTGTTCATCTTACAATTTTTACACCACCTTTTTCCTTGGTTGAAAGATTTTCTTTCATCATATTTCCTTTCATCGAATTGTGGGAATTTATTTTTATTGTCATACCGTGGCCTATCAAATTGGTGCTTACCTTTATTTTGATCCCTAGGATCAAATTTATTAAAGTTCTGTGGTGCCCTAAAGTTATCCACCTGTTTCTTTTTATTACCTGTTACCTCTGCTTGAGCTGCTTGATACCTTTCAGCAACATTTAGCAACTCACCCAGCCTCTCTGCACCTTGTTCCATGAGAAACTTTCTCAGGTCTGGAGCCATGGACTCTCTTAGTTGCTCTATAAGGACCATTTCCTTAAGATCTTGGGTTTTCCCCAGAGAAGTCCATTTCTCCAAGTATGTCTCTATTCGTGCAGAGAACTGGTGATAGGTTTCACCTGACAGTAGTTTAGCATTCCTAAATTTTTTCCTGTAAAACTCTGCATTCTTTTCATACCTTAACAAAAGAGCCTGCTTTAGCATGTCATAATTTTCCTGATCACCTCTGCTCATTTTTGCAAAAACTTCATAAGCTGCCCCACGAAGTCCCTGAGATAACTTTAAGCTCCACCTTTCTCTCTCTAACCCATACGTGGTAGCTAATAGTTCGTACCTATTTATATAGCTCTCAATATCATCGTCTTTCTCAACAAAATGATCTAAATGAAAGTTCATAGCTGAGGTTGAGGCTCCCTGAGTAACCGTAGCATCAGAGGCAAAGGGACTGGCACCATTTTCAGGAGCATGGCCTTGAAACTCAAACTCCCTTAGTCGTAATTCATGTTCCCTTTGTAATCTTTTTCTTTTCTGCTTCCTTCTGCAGCTTCTGCTTTCCTCTCTGCAGCTAATTCTTCTCTTCTCTTTCTGCAGCTAATTTCTTCTCTTCTTTCTGCAGCCAATCTTTTGTCTTTCTCTTTCTGCTTCCAATTTCTTAGTCTCTTTGTCAGCCTCAATCTGCAACCTCTTAGTCTCAGCCTCAGCTTGCAACCTCTTAGTCTCAGCCTCAGCTTCAAATTGTAACTTCTTAATTTCCCTGTCAGCCTCTAACTTTCTTTCGGCTTCAAACCTTCTTTCTTCGCGTTCAATAAATTTGTCACATTCCGTAGTAACATAGGCAACCATAACTTGCCCATCTAATCCTAACTCTTTTGCAGTCTGAACCGCAGCAGATCGAAATTTGGCCAGGTCCGCCATTGTCTATCAGGTAACTTTATATAATGTCTAACCAACAATTCAATCTCTAATGGACAACACAGGCACCGTGAGCTCAACCTTATTTAATTCCACCCAAGGATACCTTTTAATTCTTATATTCCCTGAAGTGAATTACCCCCAATATTTTTAATAGTTAAAGATTCAAAATCCCAAGAGCGAGACCCCAATATATGTGGTGAAGTGGGATGTTATAAATACTTATAGGGAACTTAGTGTACTGACTGAGATCAGCTGTGAAGGTATCTATATCTATTAAGAGTAGTGTATTATAGATAACCTTACTTGCTACCACATATCTATATATCTCAGTCAGAATTATTCTGGAGTAGTGTGATGCTACGTTATGTGTCTAGGGTATGAGTATGGTGAAGTGTAAGTCACAACAACAGACAGATAAACAATTTAATTTAATCCACTACTCTTGACAACACTGTGACACTCACATACATATAACACTCTACAAAGATATCTTAAAAGAGTCACTGATAAACTTTCAAATAACAATATGTATTCATTACTGGCATGAATGAATATGTGTCCTGATTCAACTACAAGGGAACCAGGAATCACAATCAATTTAAATTACAAGTTATGTACAGAATGTATTTAATATGAATATTGTAGTGACATATATTATTACAAATGTTCTATGTGTGTCAGTTGTGTAGTAGTAAAATGAGGTAATACTGGTTTTGTTTTGTTCAAGCTCTGTTGGTATTTGTCATCATGACTTCAATAGTTTGTCTTTAGGGACCAGTATTGGAGATGTTCACAGTTCCTGATTTTAAGACAAGTAAATTCCCCTCTTAATGTTAATTTTTAAAAGTCAGTTCAAGATGAGGGGACATAATGTTGAGCTCAGCTGGCCAATTCGCTTATCTGGCGTGATGGCGGCAGGAAAGGACTCCTCTGCTCGAATTCTCCTCTGGGCTCAGGAGACACCTCACTGATAGCTAAAAAGACCAAGGAGTATGCTGTCCGACTCTGGATTCAGCAAAGCTCTGACCAGGTGCTGCTCAGTACCATCAAGACCACTGTCCCTGAAATCAAGAAGGATGTACCTTCTACTTCATAACTAATTTATATTTTCTTTTTACACTGATCACAATACATCACAAACATTGCGTTCAGAGCGTTAGGCCAACAGTCAGCTTCATCTGAAATACTTTATTCCAGTATTACCCTTCTTAATGGTTACTACGCCTCTGCACTTCCAGCATTATTTCTTTCTAGTCAATCATCCAGGTGTCAGTGTACTGTTTGGCCATTCCATGCCGTTTGACTTTTCTCCGACACCCTCTGTTCAGGCTGGAGCATTACAGGCTTTACCTCACTTTTGCCACTGAACTACACATATATATATATACAGGCATAAATCAACAATTCACATTCAATTTTCATTAAAAGATATTGAATGGTTCAAGCTTACCACAATTTCATGGAAATAAACACAGATACGTTGATTAGCAATGAATTCTGGCACAAAATACTGGCACAAATTCCTATCTGCTTATGTTCCAGGCTTTTATTTTACACAAATATGAGCTGGCTTCAACGCACTGATGCTTTATCAAGTTTTTTTTTTAAACAAGTGGTTTCGAACTAACGCTCCCAAGTGTGTATATCAGCGAGTCTGACCAATGAGCCCCGTTTCGACAAGTGTTTGAAAAAATGTTACCTTTCCCCGTTTCCCCTAACAACCAGGATAGTATTTATAGCCCGACCAATCGTGGTTAGGCTTTCATTTGTTGCGCTCCAATCAATTTGGAGTTTACATGGTAGGCTATTTCTGTAACGTAAATTTTTTTCAAACACGTTAAAAAAAAATCTTATGAGCAGAAATGATTTTATGCTGTCAGGCACCCCCAATATTTTATTTTGGTTATAATTTATTAATTCCTGGACTATTTGCGTAACGTTTTACATATTATTTGTCAGCAAGCCCTAAGGAACCTAATTATCCAAATTTAAACGAACTACGTGGCTGCGTTCAAAATATGTAATTTCTTCTACCTCCTGTTTCGAAGATGTGCTGTCTGGGTACTGTTATGTGTTCAAACGTAAACCCATCTATTGTTATCTTTTCTAATAAGAGTTTGTTATGATTTATAAACCTAACTCTGGGAAAGGGTAGTGTATTTTATCACTGTCCGTCTGAAAAAGTTAGTGCTTGTAGACTTACACGCGTGATGGTAGCATTTGTATATCGCGCGACGCGTGTTTAATGTTAGGATTAATTTAGGTCATTACGCAGTACGTCTCAATGCTTTTCCAAAACCCACCAGAAGCTGTTACGATATTTACAGACTCGCTATCATCACTACAAGCCCTAGAACACCCAGGTAAATGTAGCCGGCCAGACAAAAAGGAAGAAATTCTTGCAATTAATGCATCACTAGGGAACAGAGGATGTAGTGTGAGGCTAGTGTGGGTTCCAGCACACATAGGTATAGCTGGTAACGAGTTGGCAGACCAGAACGCCAAGAATGGAAGAATAAGTAAAAACAATATAAGAGCAGGACTGGGAAGGTCGGAGATCAAGAGCCAAGTGAAGCTAACTATAAACGAGGAATGGAAGACAACATGGAAGGACAGTAGAAAAGGCAGACACGCATTCAAACTGCTGAAAGAACCAACAAGGTCGTGCCAGGTCAGAGAAGAACTAAAGGTACCCTCGAACAAAAAGCCGTGGCGTCTCCGTCTCGGTGCAGCATACTTCATGATATAGGAACCACACTGCCAAGAATGTCAGGAAGAAAATGACATAGACAACTACCTGATCCACTGTAGAAAATACGATCAACAGAGGCTAGAATTAAAAACGTACTTTAGAAATCACAATATAGACATGACAGGTGATAATGTTTTAAATACAGATGCCTCAGGAGAAGCTCAAACAATACTTAAACGATATATACATAAAACAAAGGAAATATATAAGGTTAATAACAGTGACAGTATTGGTAATAATAACAACAACAAAAATACTCAAGGAAAGACATTCAACCAAATAGAAATTAAGCAACAAAAACTAACAAATCATCAATTAAAAAAAAAAAAAAAAAAATTGCAAACTTACTAACTACTCATAGGACAAGGAAAGACAACGAGGTATATTTAAAAAAAACACCAACTCAAAAAGAACAAATACTAATACAAGTTAAAACCAAGTGCAAAGGACAATAGTTATCTGTATACAATACAAAACTGAAAATAAAATGACAAAACACTAATATAAATTAAAACCAGCAACTGCAAAAGACAATAGTTATTTAAATTTAATACAAAATTAGTAAATAAAGTGTCACTAAATACCCCAATTATAACCAATTTTCAGGTTGAACAGGGTAGACCAAGATGGAACGAGAGGAGGCAATAATGGTCAGCTGTTAAATGCCCGCTCTCCACACATCACCTTTTCAAAACAACAACAACGATGTTCATAACTAACACATAACTAATTCTCGGCATTTTGGCTAAGATCAAAGTGTCTAATCCAGGGCCGAGATCAAACGTATCTTGCACAATAAAGTCAATAGACCTCACTTTAAGCCCCAAAAGGGGTATTTTAAAAAAAAAAGTCTTTTATATTGGGACATGCGCCGTAATATAACCGGCTAGGTTGAACGGGACGCGCCTCGCCAAAACGATGCAAAATTTTATTTAAAAAAAAAAAAAAAAATCTTCATAACTGAAACAAACCGCAACATCGTTTATTAAGAAAAAGGTCTTTATCACATTGCTGGACCGAAGGGTCTTCTATAATTGTACATGTGCCAATCTTAAACGAGGTACGCCTCGCCAAAATAAGGCAACATATAATTTGTATTTTTTTTAATATTTTTTTTTTTGGCCTTAAAAAAAAAAGAAAAAAAAAGAAAGAAACTAGCTCATAGCTAAACAATACACCAGAACGAAAGATCTTCATTATTTAGCCATGTGTCCTAATATAACAGGCGTTATCCGTATGTCTAGGTTGAATAGGAATTAATGCTTAAAGCATCATGTGGGAATGAAAGGATATAGTATGCAAGATTAATGAGAGTGGAAGGGCAGAATGTTAGACGGGCCTGCGCGCCCAATTCTTTACCCTTCGAAAATAAAGTTCGTTCGTTTGTGTCTCACCGAAAAGAGAAACTGTCATTTTTAAAACACAGCTCAACACAATCTCTATGCCTTTTATATTTGAAGTATGTATGACAAAATAATAATCATGTTTTTTTTTAAACAAGCAATAATGTATATATGTTTGAAAAGAACGTGCTACGAACAACAGTAGTAAGAACGTTAAAAAACGATGAGTTGGACTATTCTTTCTTGGTGCGCCAGGTCGGATAGGGAAAATGTGTCTTATTAATTTGCTTCGTGCTAAAACTCGGAAGTAGAATAAAATATGCTTTTGCGATTCCATCATAAGAAATAAGAGCATTTTGGAAAAACTCGGAAGCAAATTGAAAAGCAAAAGTGAAATCACTCTTCTTGTGGAACCATAAGGAATAACAGTATTTTGTGCGGCTTGCATTTGCAATTATTGTAAACAAGGTACGACGATAGCCACTTAAAGCGGTAGTCATTAACTTAAATGAAAATTCATTTTCACTCGAATATCAAACTATTATAGTTTGATTTTGACATTTCATAAGTTTCCTATGCAGTTACTAGGAAAAAAAACCGGGCAACGCCGGGTCCATACAGCTAGTAGGAGGATAATTATCAACATAACAGAGGCCACTAGGAAGATGATCCCCTAGACAAAAGGGACATCGGCACAGCGGTACTAGGAACGGAGGTTTGATAGATTTCTTTATTGAAACTGTCTCTTCACGGAGAAAATAAGTTAAAATTTCGCCAGACACGATGACAATGTAATTATTTCAAGAATGAAATATTAATAAGACATTTGAAGAAAGTAGTACTGATAGTAACTATATAAATGGTACTGTACTGATATTATCACATTCATTCATTTTCCTTTTCGATCCTTATGGTGCATTTAACATTCATGCTTTATTTACTGAGGGAGCCACTGTAGCATAGTAGTTAGTGCACTGGCTTCCTAGCTCAGTGGTCTATGGTTCGATCCCCAGATAAGGTGGGATTTTTTTAGGCCGCAAACGGCTCCTGGGTCGACCCAGCCCCAACTGGGTACCAGAGCAATTCTGGGAAGGTTAAGGCGGCCGGCGTGATGTTGACCTCGTCACCCCTAGTGTGCCGATGGTCAAGAAAATAGGGGCCTAACACCATATTCCCAATATGCCTCAATGGGCGTGTAACGGGATCCTTTACCTTTTACCTTTATTTACTGAATGAAATTCATACGCGACGCCGTATTCATACGCGACGTAACGTTTATAGTCGGTCATGTCTGTCCACTTCCAAGTTGAAGCTTCTTCTAGCAGAGCGAAGACTGACCGCACTTATTCCTGCCACGTGTCCTTGATCTAACTTATGTCTTATTTTCCTATGTTTATATTATGGACATGGTAGATTTATTGATAGGTTAAAGCGTTTTCAATATGCATTTCCTTGCAGCCGCCCAGTATGACTGCGGCCAAGTCCAGTCAGGTCCTGGTGGGAGCTGCTAAGAGAAAGGGTAAGCCTTCCATGGACCCAGCAGCCGTGTCGATGTCAGCCGCCGTCCACAATCAGCAGCAGCAGCAGCTACATCAACAACAGAATCTGTTGATGATGGCAGCTCAACAGGGCTTGTCTCAGCAACAGCTTCAGCATACACTACAACAGCAGCAAGGATTGCCGCCCGCGCTGCAGCAGATGTTACAGCAGCAGTCTATGGCTATGCAGCAGGTGAGGAACACAGCCCATTTCTGTGCAGCCACATTAACATATTGCACTAAATTATTTTGGTCTGAAGAGAGTGTAGGGACTGAATAGATTGTAGGGACTGAAGCGAGTCTAGGTACTGAAGAGAGAGTAGGGGCTGAACAGAGTGTAGGGACTGAATAGAGTGTAGAGACTGAATAGAGTGTAGGGACTGAATAGAGTCTAGGGATTGAGGCGAGTGTAGGGACTGAATAGAGTGTAGGGACTGGAGCAAGTGTTGGGACTGGAGCAAGTGTTGGGACTGGAGCAAGTGTTGGGACTGAAAAGAGTGTAGAGGCTGAAGAGAGTGTAGGATGTGAAGGGACTGATAAAGAGTGTAGGAACTGAAGAAAGTGTATCGACTGACGCGAGCCTAACGTCTGAAGAGAATATAGGGAGTGAAGAGAGTGTAGCTGGTCTGAAAAGTCTAGAGGCTGAAAAAGAGTGAAGGGACTGAACAGAGTGTAGGGACTGAAGAGAGTGGTAGAGACTGAGGCGAGTTTAGGGTTTGAGGAGAGTCTAGGGACTGAATAGAGTGTTGGGACTGAATAGAGTGTAGGGACTGAAGCGAGTCTAGGGTTTGAAGAGAGTATAGAGGCTGAAGAGAGTCTAGGAGCTGAAGCGAGTGAAGGGACTGAAGTGAGTGTAGGGACTGAACAGAGTGTAGGAACTGAAGAGAGTGTGTATCTACTGAAGCGAGCCTTACGTCTGAAAAGAATGTAGGGACTGAAGAGAGTGTAGCCGGTCTGAAAAGAGTGTAGAGACTGAAGAGAGCGAAGGGACTGAACAGAGTGTAGGGACTTAAGAAAGTGTAGGGACTTAAGAAAGTGTAGTGACTTAAGAAAGTGCAGGGACTTAAGAAAGTGTAGGCACTTTAGAGAGTGTAGGCACGGAAGATAGTGTAGGGACTGAAGAGAGATATACTGAATTTTAATGTCATTTAATTCATGTGTCAAGAGAGTATGTAACTCTTGCACATCAAAAGCTAAAGACAACTGTGTGGCCTTATGACCTTCTGATGACCATGAATGGGTTAAAAGTAAATGTATGGAAACATTGGGATAGTGTCGAAGAGTGAAAGAGCCCCCTGTGTAACTAAAGATATGCATGCATAGCCTTCAGAAACTTCATACCAAGTCTTCCTGTCCTATACATCCGTCGAGATCTTTTCATGTCCTCTTTATCCCTTGTGAATTTTGTCTCAGATTCGCTCCTACAAATGTTGTTTGGGTTACCCTCTATTTATCGTACTCTGGGTATCCAACAAAAGGACTGCCTTGTAATGCTATCACTTGATTTTTCTGTGTGTGTCTCCTGTTCAGCGCCAGCTATTTTTTCTCACTTCATGTTTCACTGGTGTTTGCCTGCTTCTTTTCATCGCTTCCACGTAGGTGATCATGTCATACCACATTTTCCATCTAATCCAGGGAAGCACCTATATGTTAAAGTCTAAATTCTTGGTTGTTTTGTTGTTTTCACTGTTTCAGAACCGTACAGAATCACTCTTTTTTTTTCCCTGTGTTGGACATGATATTTATTTATTTCGCTGTATTTCACATTGCTGTGAACAGTCCTTTTGTGTTTTCATTTTCATATCGCTGTCTACTCCTCTGTTTCGGGCCCTGGTATCATGGGGGAAGCAATAGAAAGAGCAAAATCCGAAGAACAAATCACCGTGTAATCTTGTTTGATCTCGCTCGACATCCCCAAATTTCCGCAACGGTAAAAGAGTGAAAAACCGAATCCCTAGGGATCGGAATATGAACAAGAAAGTTTGATCTCGCTAATGCATTTGAATCAGACCCACACTAAATAGTGTGGGAAGCCCTTGAAATGTACCATGTGTCACAACAAATGAAGGAAGCTGTATTTCGCGGTGTTCTCCGATTTTAAACTATAAACTGCAATATTAAATGGATTTGTGTGCAAATTGGAATATCAGTGGTATGTGCCATTTCACCGATCATGTTCATGATGGCTGTACTGGTAGTCCTGAAGGACTTCTGAGAGGTTGTTGAAGGACTTTCGTGTGTGGTTACTGGTTGTGTTGCTTGAATTCTGATCGTGCTAATATTCGTACGCGAATGGGGTGAACCTCATTTTTGGTTTGTCGTAATGTCTGAACTTGGCATCAAGATGTAAACAACTGTTCATCTTATTAACTCAGCAACTTGATATAAAATGCATAATTCATAAGATTGAATGGTGTAACGTGATTCAATCAATAATGCCTCCGGTTCGAGTCCTTCACAATTTAATATGGATTACACACATACATAAACAGTTCAATTCACAGATGAGGTACATGCATCAATCAATCAATAGCGTAGACTGCTGTTTTACGTGTCAATGTCCGTTTAAGGATACAATGCAGTAATTGTCGTCAGAACATCACAGCTATATGCACGCGCAGATAGAATGGCTACCTGCCGACAGTGAGACTGTGAGTCTAATTACTTCGTATAAAGTAGACGATTATCTTTCTCCTTCCAAGGATTTAGTTAATCACTAACCTCCATAAGTTTCCTCTCATGTAGAGTTCTGGGACTGACCCTGGTCCATCATAAATGCACATATAAATGGCTATATCATGCCATTGAATTGGAAGGTTAACAAAACGCAGCTATTCAGCTTGGCGGTCAAGTAGCAAAGGGTAGCGTTTCTTAGTTACCGACTGTGACCCAAACAACGCTATACACGTCATAATCGATCGTGTATGGAGCGTTCAATAATTGAAACATCTATCGCAATATATTAAATGCCTTAACCTTTACAATTGCACGTCTGATAACCTTTAGCAGACGGCGTTAATATCATATACCGTAACAGAGGTCCAGAGAGCTCAAGCGGAGACGCATGCGGCAACAGAATAACGCGCTATGAGCATATTACGGATAAAACACGTGACTGGTCATGTGACTTGTAATCAGAAATTAGTCATGAACATTCTTCTTCTTCCTCGTTCGTCCTGAAAAAGACGTTGGTTGCGTTGTGTCCGTTTACAGCGAAGTTGCGATATTTGCGCCTTTCGGCCGACACATCCGACTTCAGCACGGCATTTTTTGGGACCGCATTTGCCTTCCCTCTTCGATCCCTACTCTCTCAGCCAGACTGCAGTGATGCAGCCTGTTTCCAGGACCACCACTTGGAGGTGGAGTAGGGTCTTGGTCAGCTCTGGTTCGCTGACCCTGACGCAAGCAGTCAAGCTATGGGTCGCTGACTGCGTTCATCACTTTTGCTGCGTTTTCGGTCCCATAAAATGAAAATGAGCTCCCTTATCGGCATGATTAATTCATTTCAAACTTGAGGCCTACGTACTGTTAAATCTTGTATCAAAATACCAGCAATAGTTCAGGGATGAAACTATAGCAGCTGAAATGAAGAGTTGCGCAGGCTAGGACATGTTATGGTCATGCTAGGAGACTCCCTATTGCGAACATCAATTAAACGGATGCCACAGGGTAAACGAAATAGAGGAAGGCTCAAAGAGACGTGGCAACCCACAATGATCTGTCCAGGGACTTATATGGACGGTTAACAGCTGAGCTTCGATGTCTGCATATTTCTTTCTGGCATTTCCCGATTTCAGCACGAGATTCTTTTTTTTTTTTTTTTTTTTTTTAAATATGTGATTCCTTAACTTTTGGCTGTCCCCAATATAAAGGAGGTGGTTGGAAATCAGTTGGCCACTAAAATAAGCCCATTTACACTAAATTTGGTGTCATCCCCACGTAGTCTTCTGGTCATAGGGAGTCAGAGACTCCCCTTCGCATATTCTCCTTTTAGTGTAAACGGGCCCACACAAGAAATGCCCGATGGTGGAGTTTTAACTGTCAGGTGTTATTTGCTACGCACGCCATTGAGAGCGTTTAATCGACTTTTGTGAAAGCAGAAAAGGAGGACTTAAGTAACAGTATATTGTGTTTTGCTTTTATATATATATATATATATATATATATATATATATATATATATATATATATATATATATATATATATATATATATATATATATATATATAATTTGAAGAAAAAAGGGGTGACTTTTGTGAAAAATTACTCTGTTCTCACGAATAAACAGCAGGGCGCTTCTAAGTGTGATAATGACACAATGAGGTACAGCAGACCCTCACCCTGTCAGCATCATGCACTTTTCATCGCTCATACATGTGACGTTATAGTACATTGTAACAGTTTGGCCACTAATTAAGATAGACTGATGTGCATTGTTTACTAAACAAAGGTTTTACTACCATGGGCATGACAACTGTTTATTCTAGCATGCTGTCTTACATGTTAACAGTGCACTTAAAATCCGGTATTTTGTTTCCCTAATGAAACCTTTCTTTTAAACACTCTTTTAGCGAGACCTGCTTAAAATCTCATGACCCTAAATGTGTCCACGGTGAACAGTGTTGTTATCTTTAGTACAAAGATCCATGGGGGGGGGGGGGGGGGGGGGGGGGGGGGGGGTGGGGGGGGGGGGGGTTATGTCGTAGATTTTTTGGCAAGAGAAAACGTTGCTTTTTTTTTTTTTTAGGAGGTGATACTTATTTATTTATTTATTTTGGTTAATACTTGTCTATTTAGAAGACTGGCTGTAGGTAACCGTTTGGATAAACTTAAAATGTTCATACGTGTTACTTGAACAAACGACAAAGAAATTTGCCTAAGTTATGGCCACAAGGCCTTTGTTGGGGACAAACGCACGTAAACAGAAGGGAAATAAAGTGAAATCTCGCTGTCTTTTCCTTCTGTTTTTGTTTCCTTGTCCGTGACGACGGCTTGTCGCTGTAATGTAGACAATTTATTTGTCCTCTTAAGAAAGGCAGAGTGGTTAGAGCGCTGGTCTTTCGCGGCAAAGATGCCGCGTTCGATTCACGGTGTCGACACATTCTCATTTACCCAGCTGTAAATGGGTATCTGGCTTTGCTTTTGGGTTAGGGAAGAAATATGCAGCGAGGAAGGGAATTGGTCACCTGACCTCTCGATGCTAGACTAAAGTCGGGGAAGATGAGAGGAACTGTGATAAGACGTGGAGTACAATGGATGTGCATGAAACAATCGGAAAAAAGGTGACTTGTCTTACGAGGACAAAAGAGGATGCTAGAATTAGTATAGTGAAGTCTCTAACACTTCACTACCCTACAGCAGTATCTGCTATGGGACTACCTTTACCTTTTAGCAAGGCGTATAACCAATTATTGTTTACCCCCCCCCCCCCCCACCGTTTACCACCGTCCATCATACTGTAGTCGCCCTCATTTTCTTACAGGTGCAGGTACATTGATCGTGAAATTCGCCTTATAATGTTTCAGGTCCAGCACCAGAAACTGCACGAGCAGTTGTTGCACTCCCTCAACGAACAACTCCAAATGAACTTAATTCACCAAGCTCAGCTCTTGAAGGACCCGTCAGGAAAAGGCAGCAAGTCGCCAGGTGCTTCCATCAACAACCAGAGTCTTCAGGCTCTTCTTATGCAACATCAACAAATCATGCAACAGATACAGTTGGTTCAGAGACAGTTCACCCTTGCAAGCGTTCTGCAACCATTTGGAATGCCTCAAGGTAAGAATTCATGTATTAAAGTTGTTAACTGTTTTTGTATGTCCTTGACATTGACATTCTTCTGTAAAGCAATATCTCTATTGTCTTCAAGATGTTCTTGCTTGTTTGCTATTTGTCCATGACTCGCTACAAGATTGGCTCTATATACGAGACATTGAAGAACTTTCTTACTTGCACTGATTAAAATTTGTTGCAAAAAATGTTTTTAATTTGTTTTTTAAACTCTACTTTTGCCTGGGCATTTCTACTCTTTCACCTTTGATATACCTGCTCTGTCTTGTTATTAATTTCCTCGCGTATTTGAATCTGGTAACTATTTCATAACTGGCCCAAATGCTTTGATGGCGCATTCCCAGAAATAATTTTTTTCCAGGTGGACATTACTTCGGTATTTTTGCTATTTGGGTTTAAGGCTTTTATTTTTGTACTTACTGTCCCTGTTGTATCAAGCAATTCTTTTAACTCTTTTAACTTTTGGCTATGAAAGCAGTGTCTCAGGTTGTTTATATTGTGTCCAGTTATTGACATTCCTGAGATATTTTTATGGATCTCGTTATATTGTCACTGTACATGTTGAATAGATCAGGTGACACCGCGCATCTTGTTTTATCTGCTGAAACAATTCTGTTTGGTTGCCAGTTTTTGTAGCTCATGTTTATAGCCAGTATACACATACACACACGTTTGTCTACGTGTTTAATCTTTGTATATGTACAGGTGTGTGTGGTGTGTGCACCTGACAGTAGTGATTTGCAAACAGACCAATCTAGGACATTAAAATTATAATTGTATATAAACATTGCGCTTGTCCGTATTACGACCTCAGCAGAAGAGAACAAGTGATAATCTTCAGACTCAACACGGGCCACAACAGATTGGGATTCAACAAGCTAAAGATAGGAACTACCGATGAGTGTAAATGTAGCACTGATAAAATGACTTCTTGTCGTAGATTTTATCAGATAGGTAATAGATGTTTATAGTCCTGTCTGAGCAGAGGTGATAGTGATGACAATGTGAAAGTAAGAAGTAAGAAATAGTTTTATCACGAGGTGATCGTGTAAGAGAAAGGACAGTCTCTGGATAGAATAATTTAGCTAATCCAGCCTATCTGGACGACGATATTTAAATCAGAATTTCTCTCCTTGTACGAAATACAAGTTACACTACACTCAAATGCACACAATTCTGTGACAAATACGCACGAACGTGAAAACAAACTATGAATAACATATAATGGATAGGGGTTGACCGACACGATAACTAAAGGTTTAATAAAGTTTATTATCAATAGAAGATCACAACAATAAGCATACACATCACTAGATCATGGTTTACAGACAAAATTGCAAAAGAAGAAATTAATCAAATAGGTTCTCTTCCTCTGGTAAAGGAAAAGAAAAGACGATCCCAACAGAGGTTAATTAACCCAAAAGATCAAAAGTTAACAATAAGTTATGAAATAGTCAGTATGGGAAAAGAATAGGTTCCTAATGTAATCTATCCCATGACTACTCAGATTAGTGAGATAAAGAAAGAAAGAAGAAACCATATAAGTATATGATGTTAACAAAAGACAAAAGTTTCTTTCTCCGTTCATTCAATTCACACCCATTCAGTGGCCACTTTCAGATTTTTGCTTACCCCAGTAGTTGTCGCAGGCATTCCAAGGAAATACACTAATAAGTAATAAGACTATTTAGTGTAAAATTTAAGTTTTGCCAAATCCAGCCCCAGACTCGCCGTAGTTGCTGACTGCAAATTTCACGGGGGTCGCTAGAGTCGGTGATTTAATTTGTCCTGGATACAATAAGTTATCTATGCCTTCAGTTGGATGGAGTAAGGTTCATGCGTGGTGATCGCCGACGTAGGATGAATAGAACATATATATATATATAGTTCCTATGTGGTTTAGCCTCAGGTGGCTGAGACGCTAGGTTAAGTTACACAAATGTTGCTGACAATATATTTCGCCAGAGCTGGCTGATGAGATTGATATAAGTAAATCTGGTAATAGTTCTGGTCCAGTTAATATTATAATTTAATGGTTCTATTCTGGTTTCTGTCATGAAAATGAGGAAAATTGGACCACACAGATCACAGCAAGAAGCTCATCAATATTAAATATCTCTGGGTGCTTATAATGTTATAAGTTCGTATGATCATAAGTTCATATGGCCATATAAAAAGCCGCTAGTACTCAGGTTGATCCGCCTAGATTTTAGGAAAGAAAATATAAACATTTAACCGAATTATCAATATCATATCTAACCCTTGTTAAAATAGGACCTCTTCACCACTCCGTTATAAATTAGATTTAAAACACACGTGTCTAGCTTATCCTATCGTTTTTTAACGCGTGATATGAACACTAGTCATGTAAAAAAATTACATAAAATGGATAGAAGTAAATAATATATACCGTCAGTAGACAGTTATCTAATGTATGTACTAGTCAATTTAAAACATTTCTTACTGGGAAATAGCGAGTAATTAAATTTACTTTACGGCTGAAAAGGATTTAGCTATAAGTTATTTAATTAGCACAGAAAATCTCAGTGAAATGTAATGAAAACTTTAAACACACTAAATCACTTAAAGGCTAGTATATAAATTACCGCAATCAGAAAAAATGAAACACTCCACGAAAATCTAATAATTTTCACTCTGTACGAGAAATCTAAGATATCGAGCTAGTGAATTTCAGATAGATTTCTGAACAACTGATCATGGCTATCGGAGAGACATGGTATATATCCGTAAATTCCGTTCTATCGCTCTTTAATGCGAAAGTCACACCTACTGCCAGACCCGAGCGCATTTGCCGTTCGATTCTTGAATCAAAGGTAATTTTACCACCTCTGCCGCCGACAACCTCTCTGGCTTGATTTTCATCATCTCCGCCTTGCCGAATATCAGCTACGCAATTAATTCCCCTGAAAGTTTTACAATCCAAGGTCCGTCTCAGACTTAACATTCCCCCTGATCAAAGAATCTATTACGCCATGCTCCGCGCTCTCTCTGTTCCACCGTGCTTAATTGCCAAACGGCTCACGTGTTAATTGCACTTGTGAATCCGGCGTTCCTGTAGCAAAAAATAAACTAGATGGGGAGGGGCAAAAGTGGATGATCACTGCTGCACTATTTCCATCTGTGACACTTCTGAACATCTGCTTCAAAGATGCCCAACATATGAGGAACATAGAAAGCACATACTTCCGTCACCAGTACCATTTCTTGAAAAACTCTATAGAGATACAAATACCCTCAAGCTGGCCATTGCTTTCTTTGAAAATATTAAAGTAGACATATGAGAGTGTACGAAGAAGAAGTTATGGTTTGCAAGTAGACGAATCCAGAACATTAAGATTGCAATGTATACAAACATATTGCAAATAAAAAGACACACATGCAATAAACAGAGAAATCATTTAAATGAATAGCGTTACAGGAATACAGTTTTCACAAGGGCCTGTTGATCGTTTGCTTTGCGCAGATTTATTCGATAATAATTGAGAGGAGAATGTCATTATTTTAAAGAGAATCTCCAGTTGACAGCAGCAGCACACCCGTCTGTCACTATTGACAGGTTGTCCGCCGTTCTGTGGACGCTGCTTATCAGAGACGGAGTAAAACGACGCTCCTATTTTCTTCTTTCTCTTTTAACTTAACTCTGTTCGCATTTCTCTTTTAACTTAACTCTTTACGCATTTCTCTTTTAATTGGGAATATCCCTAATTTCTCTTACTTGCTGACAGCATCTTTGACTTTGCATTCATTCCTGACCAACATACAGCAATGAACGGAGTAGCATATGGCAACAACCTACTTCACTCCCACGAAAAACTGTTATGAGATGTCAGGGACCTTGAGCTGACTACTGCCTTTATTAGATTTCATTAATGTAGAAGTCTGAGGACGAACGAGGAAGAAGAAGAAGAAGAAGAATTCTGTCACACTCCTCAAGATTATAGCCACATGTCAAAGACAGCCAGCCCATTCTGGGAAATAAAGTTATCAACACCGGTCATTAAACGGAGACTTCGTACTGTATGTTTCCTCTTTTTTTTTTTTTTTTTTTAAATAAAAGTTTGCCTAGTTTTGGCGAGGCGCGTCCCGTTCAGCCTAGTCGGTTATATTAGGGTACATGTCCAAACATAAAAGACCTTTAGGTATGATGGCTACATTAAGTGTGATTGTGTATATTTCCAACTGTATGTTACACAGGCTGTTACCTGCATGTGAATTTTCCCCTTCATCTACTCAGTCGTTGTATCCTTCTTTAGCTGCCACTCCACAGTTTCATGAGAAACATTGATCAATTTAAGAACATTGTATTAAATTTTACTCGGAAGTTTTCGGTCAGTTTAAACCAGCGCTTCTTAACCTATTAGGCGCCCCCTACCCCATTACAGCATAGTAACACTCCATTATCTTCTAGCTCGCAAAATATGCCAGAAATAGGGATACCGTTACACGCCCATTGAGGCATATTGGGAATATGGTGTTTTCTTGACCATCGGCACACTAGGGGTGATGTGGTCAGCATCACGCCGGCCGCCTTAACCTTCCCAGAGTTGCTCTGGTACCCAATTGGGGCTGGGTCGACCCAGGAGCCGTTTGCGGCCTAAAAAAATCCCACCTCATCTGGGGATCGAACCATAGACCACTGAGCTAGGAAGCCAGTGCACTAACCACTGTGCTACCGCGGCTCCAGAAATAAAGAGTTAAATTTGTGTCTTTTCGCATGATATAAAATTAAAATTATTTACATATGTAGTGCATGTAGAGAGTTTGTAAAAATAGGAAATTGGTCGTTAGATGCACGTAAATTAGGGGTGTTTTATGAGTAATTTCCAGCATTTTTTCATACAGCTGTTGACATTGTGAAATTTTCTTTTTGAATATAACCCGCACTCACAGTCGAAACTTTTTGAATATGGTTAATACTTTAAGTACATTGCAGCAATCTCCCGGTTAGCGCTGTTAATTCGTTCCTGAAATATCGAGCGCTAACTGAAAAAGTGCTAAATGAAAATTAATTTTCCATAATACTTAATAGAAAACAAATTAATTCGTTCCCAAGGTCAAGAAAACAAATTGAACAGCGTAAGACCCGGCGACCAGTGTATAGTCATTGATTTCACATTGTCGGTGTTCTGTTGTATACAGATACATTTGAGTTCTGCGTATAGTTACGTGTTTATGATGATTCGTCTCATAAAATATCCGGCATGTCTTGCACCCTCCAAAATCGGGTCCGTGCACGCCTGGTTTAAACTAACAGAAATATACAGTCATTCGTTTTTCAATGTGTGCATGTTTTGTTTTTTTTTTAAAGTTTTTTTTTGTTGTTGTCAAACTGCTGTTTTGTTAGGAGTATCAGAGAAACATTATTTTGACGTTTAAAAACTTGGAAATAAATGTTAACTGTCTAGAAATAAATTTGCAGGAGCTAACAGCCAACTACAATAATTTCAATGGGAAATCGAAGGCAAGTCGCAGTGAAAACAAACACTGTCTCTGTGGTTAATTAAATTATTATTTTTTGCTTTCTCTCTCATTCCCCCCCCCCCCCCCCCTTTTTTTTTTTGGTGTCAGTCACTTACTTACACCGCCGTCTATACTGGTTTTGGCATATTTAGTTTGCGTTTGACGTCATCTGTAGCCTTTGAATACAGTTTTCGTTTATTGACAAATTATCAGCCCTTGTTAGTGCCTGTTGATTTTTGCTATTCTTACGTGCGTTCTAAAAGTCCTGTTTTTTTTTTTTAATTATTTGACAATGTTACTGCCAAGCACATGTGTGTGTGGGCGCGTGCGTACGTGCGTGTGTGTGTTACCGGGGCCTGAAAGGGGAGCAAAGAATACTACCACTGCAACCTACCGTGCATGTCATAAGAAGTGATTAAGTAGGGTTGGGCATGAGACCGGCTAGACATCGTGCAGACAATTTAATCCACACACAAAAAAACAACTTCAACTAAACAATATGGATAAATCAGCATAGGAAAATAATTGAGTTGAGCGATCCAGGACGGAAGAAGGTCCTCTGGTAAAGTACAGAAATGAGAGTGACGAGAAAGACACGAAAAGGCATGAACCTGATGGCACGGGCTAGGAAGACGTGGTATAAGTTTTGTTAAAGACCTATGCTCCTGGAAGGTTTATGATGATGCTACTGCCGAAGTTGACTGGTATCACATTTAATTCAGGCTCGTAGTTCTCAACGTTGGATATAAAATCCATATTTAGGACTACTTCCTTGTGCATGTCTCTGATTGTTAATGTGTTTATAATTGATTTATTGTCTGGCTGTCTGCGTGTACTTCACTGCCCACCTCTAATTGTGTATAAACCCCTGTACAGTTGTATCTGTAGTTGTGAGATTTTATTTGACTGCTTCTTTGTCAGCCCACTCTCTGTCAGTTTCTATATGTGAATCACTGTACAGGAGCTGTTGGGATCTACGTTAGAAACACTGAGCTGAATAAAGAGCTACTACGATAAAATCAAGTGTGTTTTTAGGTTTCAGAGTACAATATATAGAATTTGAAATCAATACAGCCTAGATTTATCTGTTATCTCTGCCGGACGCCCTGTTTCCTGCCATTCCATCGAAAGTCAAGTACCCTTTAGCCCCCTCAAGGGGAGGTTTCACCTAAAAAAATTTTTTTTTTATTTCTGACTTTACAAGCTCCAATTTTTTTGGGCATGTTTAGGACATCAAAGCATCTAATAAAAAATGCTGAATCATTGGAAAATAATTATATTGGGTCCTAATTTGCATATTGTTACTAAAAATAGAAACTTTTTTGTGTCAAGATGCACACTTTATTTGCAAAGATAGGACATTGGAATTTGGCTTGCACATAGATCCCAGCATTCTCAAGACTCCCTTCTAGTTTCATCTTTATAAACTGTCTGAGTGAATTTTTATGAATTTTCAAAAATTAGACCAATTTTTCTTGATAAAAATACAGGGTAGAGATACTTTAAAAATTCACTGATCAAAAAGTTACAGGTTTATACTTTTAAAATTAGAAGGGGACAAGCACAACAGTATGAGATCATAGTGTGCAAAGTTTAAAGCCTTTAGCTTTACAATATTTTGAGTAATCCTGACATAATGTCATCAAAATTGGTGAAAAACAATATCGTAGAAATAAGCAAAATAGAGGGAAAACATGCCTTAAAATTGTCATACTCACATTAGAATCCACCACCTGCATATCCATTCTCTTTGCTGGTATTCTTATACTCCAGGAAAGATTTTCTGTGCCTGTATTCTGCTTTTTTCATATCATATGATCTTAGGGAAGCAGAGACTCGTGCGGCGTCAAAACCAGAAAATCCTTTGAAGCAGTATTTCCCAAAAGATAGACCAAGATTTTCAAAAATTCCTCTTCTCCCAAGTTCTCCATCATTGAAAACTATCAAAGCATCATAACTTGAGATGATGGCACGTGACAGGAGGACTTGGCATGTGTTTGTTGAAGGCCTATGCTCCTTTGGGAGTGGAGGGTTATGAATGAAAGCATCATAAACTGAAAGTTCTAATCTGTCTCTTCCTACAAATGCTGCTTTGGGACATCTGTTCCAGATCAGATTGTGGAAAGACTTATTAGAGTTCTGTGTTCCTCCATGAAGACATTTTGACAACAAGAAGTCTGAAGACAATTCATCAAAGACAGGCTGAATTTCTTTAATGACAAATTTAGGCAGCCTGTTTTTGTTAGCCTTGTTTATATCCTTTGGGCACCAATCTCCACAATCTTCATGATCTCCAGCACGGTGCTTGAGAATGGCCATTATGCTTTTTTTCATATTGGAAATTGAACCAATATTTCCTCTTATTGCGGCACCGTAATGACCTTGTATTCTCATAATAGCACTCTTTGTTAATCTTCCAAAATTTCCAATACTTTTTTCCCATCTTCTTCATAGTGCTTACCTTTACATTCTGCAACTTTATCAAGGAGACGTCGTCCCATTCGTTTCTGAACATGGCCGCAGCATTCTAATTTTTCGATTTGAAGTCCAGGATACATTTGTGGCTTTGCCTCGGCAACAGATTTAAAACTTTTTGAATCCCCATCTCCAAGATATTTTACATACTTCAAACCATGTTTTTCCTCAGATCTTCTAAAAATATTAATCATTCCCCTTGATTCCATCAGACCAGAGGCACCTTCATGATTTTTTTGGCATGATTTATGACCTGTCATCCACACTGCAAATTCTTCATCTGTTTTGTATTTCTTTCTAGCCTTACTGCAAGCATCACAGTAATTGGACAAAATTTCTACATCAACAACTTTTGCTGCTCTCACTGGGTTCACAGATAGAACTGTTGCTATGCCATTTTTACTTGAGAAGCCTCGCCGTTGCCAGGTGCCATCACATGACACAGTAACTTCATTTGTCTTAACATCTGATTTTAATTCTTCGACAGCAGAATGCATACTTTCTTCTGCACATCTTTTTGTAGCATGCAAAATTTTCCTTTTCAACTCACTGTGTGTTGCTGATGCTACTGGTAGAGGCATATTCATATTTGTCAGAAAACTTTTACTTTTTTCTTTATTTATTCCTATGCTAAACATTGACATCTGGAACCTTAAATTTATATTTTCAGCAGATGAAGATAGTTGAATACTTTCACAACAAAATATACAAGTGAATGTGAATGAACTTGACAGGCCATAGTGAGTCTCATTCACTGTGTATAAAGACTCTGTAAACTGATCCTGCTCACTGTTTGTAGTGACAGGTGATGTCAAACACTTTGGACAGGGAAACTGTTTAACAAAATCCAAAACGCTTGCAATGCTGATAATTCTGTATCCTTCAATAGTTTCAGGATCAGTGTCTTTCACAGTTCTAGAAGTAACACTATTTAATTTGCAGAAGGATGCAGATGTGTTTAGAGTTTTACTTTCAGCTGGCTGAGAATTACAGTTTGCCGATAGGCCTAGGCCTATTCCATTTGTCTGACATGTGGCTTTCGGTTGTTTAAGAGAACCAGAATACCTGTTACCTCTAAATTTCCTCTTAATGGGCCTATCCTTCCTTCTTTTACCTGATGCTGTTGATTTATTAACACAATCCATTTTATTCAATAAGAAATCACTATAAATCTCACAGCAATCGACTTCGCAGTGATACAGGAAGCGTGTACAAATTAGGAAGTAAATAAATCAGTTAGCCAAGCCCAATGTAAGCTTGATTCTGATTGGTTGAAGCTGGCGATTTTTTTAACCCCATGAGAAGTTTCAGCCAATGAAATGTTATTTTATGTTAAGATTCATACCTTTTAAAAATGTTAATCTAATGCCATGGCTGGACTAAATACCGAAAAAAATTATTAAAATATGTTAATAAATAAAAAAGTTATAACAAAATAATTTTTTTGCATATATAATTAGCTGATTTGTGGCTGAACATACGTATTTGAAAAATTAATTTAAAATATTTGTAAGCTGAAAACTGCAATAAAAAACTTAGCGTTAGGTAGCAAAATGGTGACACTAAACTGTAGCATCAATATTGTAAAAATGATAATTTTTAAACAAAATGCCAAAATAAGGGTGAAACCTCCCCTCAAGGCCTTCAACAAATACACGCCAAATCCTCAGGTCGCGCGCCATCAGCTTAATTTCTTTCCACGTCTTCCTCGTGATTTTCACTTCTGTCTCCGGTTCTCTTCTCCATATCTACGTCTGCCTCTCTTTCCCTAGGGATTATTCCATCTAAAGAGGGGGTGGAAATTCAAACTAAACGAAATTTTACCCTTAACTTCGCTTTAAAGAAAATATAGCTTTCTTATCTTATTAAATTTGGGAGTACAGTGAATTTTAATAAGCTAGCTCTCGGGTTTTCACAGAGAAGACGAGATTTTTAGACTAGGGCAGTTTCGTACCTTTATTTTTTGGTGATACCGTGCTTGTAAATGCCAGCGGCAGAACGAAATTGCCGTAGCTTAAAATTCTCCTCCCATCACATCGAGGTCTACCAAAGCGTCCCCTGTGAACTATCGGTAGAACGCGATCTACCAGTTGCCGACCCCTTCTGTACAGTGTTTGTCGGTGACTTGAGTTATTATTTGAGGGCTACTTCTCTGATAATTACTGAACGCGCGTGCGCAGGTGTGAATGTTTATTTGTTTGTTTAGTTATTGACATTTAATTCGCTATACAACAATTATTGTTATTTCATTTTTTATTTTTTTTGTGCGGGTCAAAATATGACTGTGTCTCTGTCCAAGTGATAGTATGATTGTATTTATAAATGAATTGTTCACTACGTCACGATCTGTATGTGACAGCAGTGAAAACCCAAGATTGTGAATCTTTCTCTCCCCCCCCCCCCCCCCCCCCCCCCCTCCCCCCCACTTGCTTTCATTAGACATACGCATTTGGGCCTACGTATATATGTGCATGTGTTTGTATATGTTTCATTCATTTATGCTCACAGATGGTTAACTGAGGAAGTGTAGTATCTGTTAACAACAACAACAGCAAAAAAAAAAAAAAAAAAAAAAAGTCATGTTAGAATCTGTCGTGAGAAATTCTAATCCACATATATAAATTATCAGGTAAATGTAAAGCCTAACGCATTAATTCAATAAAAGGAAAGAGAAATGGTAAAAGTACAGTGCTGTCACAATGGCGTATAAAAATCCCCCTTTTTTTTCTACTTCGTCTGCAAATTGTAGCGTTTCACGTTTGATAGTAAAGCCTACAGCAGCATACGCGCGTTTCCACACAACAATAAAACGTGTACTGTATTTCTAAGAAAACCTTGAGATACGCCAGCTGACCTAGATTAATACTAGCATTAATTTCATTTTAGTTAATGAAAAGACAGATGGACTTAGGATAGAAAGAGAGAGAGAGCGATGTACGAAGGAACGCATGCAACACTAACACGCGTCTCGCGATATAAAATTAATGCCACCCCCAACACGCGAAAGGCATGAGGCACTAACTTTTTTTCAGATAGACAGTGATAAAAAACACTACAACTACGAGGGTTAGGTTTAAAAACCTGTAAAATGCTTATTGGGAAACATGACATTCTACTGTTTTATGTCTAAACTCCTGACATTAGTCTGACAGTACAGCAGACACCCTAAAGTTTGGAAGTGAGGAGGTGGCAACAGCACGACTATCCTAGAAGAAAATACATATTTTGAACGCAGCCACTTAGCTCCCTTAAAAATTTATATATTTGGGTTCCTTAGGACTTGCTGACAAAGAATATGTTAAGTGTTACGCAAATAGTCTAGGAATTAACAAATTATAGCCAAAAGAAAATAGTGAGGGTGTCAGACAACACCAAATAATAATCGCACAGTGGCATGTTTTGAAACCACCATTTTACGGGAAATAGGCCACCATGTTAAATCCTATTTGATTGGATAGAAGTAAATGTAAGGCGAAACACGATTAGTCGGACTACAAATACTAATTTTTTGTTGTTAGGGGAAACGGTAGTAGGGGTACTTTTTTTTGAAAAGCTGTGTAAACGTGGCCCGATTGGTTAGACCCGCCAATATAGTCAATTAGGAGCGTCAGTTCAGTGCCACATTTTAAAATAAACTTACTCAGAAACAGTGCGTTGAGAACCAGCTTATATTTTTTCTAAATAAAAGCCTAGGACAGAGGCAGATCGGAATTTGTGCCATATTCATCGCCAGTCAACGTAATTGTGTATTATTTCCATGAATTGTGGTAAGATTGACATATTTGATATCTTTTTGATGAAAATTGAATGTGAATTGATAATTTATGTCTGTATATGTGTGTGGTTCAGTAGCAAACATGAGGCAAAGCCTGGATATTGCTCCAACCTGAACAAAACTTATCGGAGAGGAGTTTAACTGCCTAGGCCTACATGGAATTACCAAATAGTACACTGACATCTATCTTATTGTATAGAAGGACTTACAGCTGAAATTGCAGAGGCGTAGTAACCATTAGGGAGAGGAATACTGGTGAATATTATTACATGAGAGGCTAGCAGTTGGCCTACCGCTCTGAACTCAGTGTTTGTTATGTATTGTGCTCAGTGTGGAAATAGATTATAAATTAGTTCTGAAGTAGGAGGTACAACCTTCTTGTTTCAGGGACCGTGGTCCTAACTTATTGAAGCAGCACCTGGTCTGAGTTTTGCTGAATCCAGAGGCTGGTAGCTTACTCCTTGGTCAAGATAGCGACCATTATTGCTTTTCAAGAACACGGTGAAGCAAGCGAGCAGAGGAGACTGTTTCCTGCCGCCCTCACAGCAGATAAGATTCTGTGGCCAGAGCAGCTCAATCCTATGTACCCCCCCCCCCCTCAAAAATTGACGGTATATTAAATAAAGAGGGACAATTAATTGTTTCAAATGACAGGAACTGTGATCGTTTCCCAATATGATTTCCACCAAAAGCAAACACTTGAAGTCATGATGACAAACAACAACCTAGCTTGAAAAAGCCAGTATTACCTCATAGTACTACTTCACAACTTACACACATATGATAATAATAATAATATATGTCAATACAAAGATCATATATATAAATTGTGTACATATAATTGTGATTACATTTGATTGTGATTCCTGGTTCACTTTGTATTTGAATCAGGATATCTAATATTTGCAGTAATTAATACATATAATTTTAAACTTTAAAACTTGACTTATTAAGATAGTCTTATAGAGTGAGTGTTCTATGTATGTGAGTGTCACTGTGTTGTAAAGTATTGTGGATTAAACTAAATTGTTTATCTGTCTGTTGGTTGTTGTGAACATACACTTCATCACTTTCATAACCCTAGACATTCAACGTAGTCATCACAATATTCCAGAATAAGCCTGACTGAGGTATAAATGTGGTAGCAAAGAAAGGTTATCTGTAAAACACTACACCTATTATATACAGATACCTTCACAGCTGATCTCAGTCAGTACACTAAGTCCCCTATAAATATTTATAACATCCCACTTTACCACAGAATCTCAGAAGTTCCAAATACATTTCATTCTTTAAAGTTGTTTCAATTGTTGTGTCCCCGAGTGTTTATGTCCTGCTTGGTCTGTCGATCACTTGGTGCTGTGCATTTGTGTGTTTCTCTCATTGTACCTCTGTGTTTATATGACAACCACTCTGTGATTTTTTTTTTTTTTTTTTGCTTGTGCTTTTGGGATATGATTTCAGTTCGATTCTATTGTAACTTGTGACAGTCGGGTTGTGTTTATTTATGAGTCAGCACCTGGTATATTTGTCACGTGTTGCTCCCATGGGGTCTCGTATGAGACAAAGAAAGAATATGCCTACTGTCGCCTCAAGCATGTCGTAAGAGGCGGCTAATATGAGGTTGTGGGGTGGGGCTGGCAGTCTCGTCATGTAACATACATCGCTACAGAAACCACAGCTGCGAGAACACGTGCAGGCTTCTTGGAGACTAGCTGTATTGATGGCCCAATGTTATATATGGAGCAAACATGGAAATGATGATATATGACATATTTCGGGGATCGGTCCCTAATGTTTCGTCAATCTCCTCAGGTCTCTCAGACACAGCCGCACTCACTCTAGATTCCTCTCTTGTCGATTCTCGTTTTATTTATCTCCCTTTCACGTATACGCAGTTTAATGCTTATAATAAGACACAACCTAACGTTGCAGTAAGTACAAACACGAGATGATGAGTTCTTCAGTATCTGCTCAGTCAGTTGTTGTCTCATTATTTGCTCCCCACCTCAGTACCCAGGGGATATTTTACAGTCTTTCAGGCCCTATACCAGGGTTTCTTAACTTTTTTTTGATTGTCCAATGAAGGCTGTTGACCCATTTGATTTTCCAGTGGAGGCTATGGAGGGGGAAAACATGTACATAAAAGCATAATTAAAATTGTAAAGGTAAGTTATGTACTCGGGCCCCCTAGAATCCATTCATGGACCTCCCCAAGGGGTCCGTGAACCACAGATTAAGAAACCCTGCACCATACACTGACCTATCTCTGAGAGCTCGTGCCCTATGCACTGAACTCTGATACCCTGCTCCCTCTTCCCCTGGCCTATTACTGAGGCCCTACCCAACATCTGTATGTTACAGACTGACATTTTTTTCTTATCTACACGAGCCCCCACCCCCTCCTATTTTTCCTTTCGGTGCGCCCCTTATGCAAGCACGTGTTCTATGAATACACGTAAATCCGCCTCTGCCAATATATTCCCACATGCGCTTACACGCCCACGCTTCACAGTGGCAGAAAATATTAGGATCCTGTGCACAGAACATAAAATTCTAATCGTAAAGATCGTGTTTGACTTGTTGACACAAGACACGGTGACATATCAATTGTCTGCAATTTTACCATACATGATTATTGATACTTAACTGGAAACAAATGAGAACGCGCCATATATAAACTTTACTCCAAACAGGAACCTATTAGCTCGTCGCGTACTTCATCACTTATGTCAAACCAATTTCTCTGATTCCCCTAAGTTCGATATTCCAGGTAATATTTCTAGCACACAGAAAAGCGGCGGTTTATGTTGCTTATATCTTCAAAAATGTAAACCTTCTACGAGGTGAAACACATGAGTGCTATTAAATGTACAACGCGCGACCTGCGAAGTCTCTTTGCCCCGGTCAATTCAGTCTTTCATCAGCTTGCAGGTTCGGGGAGAACAGACACACTTATCATTTAAGAGGATGAGTTAAGTAGCTGCTTTACCGTAACCGCCAAACTCCATCAGCCGTAAGACTTCAGTATTCGATTTGTTTAAGTGTCATTGTTGTCAATTAATTTTGCTAGACAAAAAGAAAAAGGGACGGTACTGTCGCTGCACATTAAAAATTCTTATTTTGACCCACGCTTAGCTGGAAGGTGTGTTGGGCTGCACTTAAAGTAGCTCTTAAAAAGCGTCCTCAAAAAGACTTATTAGTAGCTAGGAAGAAACACAAAGATGGCTAGAAACAGAAGGGGGTTATTTTTAATCAGTGTGTAATTCTTATTTATGTGTGGGAGATCGAAGGGTAATTATTGTTATTAGCGCTTCTGTAGTCACGTCTGCTGCTGCAAATTTGCGAGCGTCTATTTCAGAAATAGTTATCTGAATAACTTGATGAGTAGTAATTTTGTCCCGAGCTGTTACATTGTAACGCGCTATTTTTAGTTTAGCAGTTAGCAATTGATTTGAAGTGTGTTTTTTTTTAAATTCCAGTTTGTTTTGTTTTATATAAATGTTGAAGGGACTGGGTGGTTATGAATAACTTTGCGTGCCTTATTATGTGACTTCCAAACTTGCTGTTCCTGGTTAAGATAAGTTAAATTGTTTTGCTGTTTATGTTTTCTAATATTATTTGATTGTTTTGTTGTTTGTTTTTTCGCCTTTCATTCCATTTTGCTAATTCCCTGATTCACACCCCTACCTTTATCCACTTAAGCATATTGACGGACAACTGAAATATCGCTCTTGAGTATCAGGCAGTTCATTATAGTCTCAGCTAACTATATCAATATGGCTGTTGTACTCCTGTCTAGTTCAGGTGTCGGTCAGCTGTAGAGATTTAAGTTGACTATGCTCATAGCTAGCTATATCATTATGGTTGTTGTACTCCTGTCTAGTTCAGCTGTCGGTCAGCTGTAGAGATTTAAGTTGACTATGCTCATAGCTAGCTATATCATTATGGTTGTTGTACTCCTGTCTAGTTCAGCTGTCGGTCAGCTGTAGAGATTTAAATTGACTATGCTCATAGCTAGCTATATCATTATGGTTGTTGTACTCCTGTCTAGTAAGGCTGTCGGTCAGCTGTAGAGATTTAAGTTGACTATGCTCTCGCCTAGTTGTATTATTATTATTGTAGTATCCCGTCTAGTGTAAAAGTCAGTCTACTGTACAGCAAACTTACGCTCTTGATCCCAGTAAATTCACTGTGTGTATCGCAGAAGTTGTTGTTTCAATAATTCGATGTAGGTATCGCCGCAATGAACTCGAATTAGATGCATGCACACTAACACTAGGTAGATATTCGTATTAAAATCTAGATAAGTATCGTCATCCTCAATCGAAGTGGGTATCGTTGTGCTGAACTCATGTAAGCTTTGCAGATAACAATTTAACGAATACACGGGCACGTGATTGAACTAAAATTTGCTGATAATGGTTGGGAAAAAAAAGAAGTAATACTGTGTTATGTTTGTCTTGTTTTTCCTCAAAGGTTGTGTATGAAAAGGTCACCTGAGATATAATTGAATCAGTTCCAACCAGAAGTTAGCCATGAGATAGTCACAGTATTGACTTTTTAAAAACTTTCAGTCAAGTTGTTTTTAAATGACACGTGGTAGCTGTAATAAACACGTTTGCAAATATCTGAATCGTGATACATCGAATAACGTTTTTTGTCATTTTAAGATGAATTACAACAACGCGAGAAAATAGAATGCACTTCTGAAACAATAATCGAGTGTAGTTAATTGTACGCCGAGCACGAGGTTCATATCGGTACGTAAATTTTAATGAGTAAACAGCATTTACATCCTTCGTACTAACTAGAATTGTGCCAAACTGAAAATCTCTACATATTTCTATTCCTGAATCTTAGTATTGTATATAATTGTAACTAACATAATGATATCAGGTGAGTTTTTACCTACAGTTGTAAATAGGCGAGTTTTGAAATTTTGTCCACAATAAAAATCATATTTCCCTAAAGTTGTCATGGGAAAAAAAATTGTAAATTTAAGTTCTTAATTATTTGTTGTTTTGTTGCTGTTTTTTTTTCGCGTTAAAAGCGACATACCGCTTCACGCCATACTAGTGTTTCTGAATCTGTTAGAAAGCTCGGACCCCTTCAGAGGTACAGCTGCTTTCTCAAGCCAGCGTTTAGAATAATGGAATAGCTATGAGAGTTGGTCAGTTAGCAGCCACTTAAGACAAAGCATCACGGGTAAACAGCGATTCCCTGCTTATTTTACCACCAGTTTAACGCTGTTTCCATAATTTTAACACTTATTTTCCGAACAGAAAACATTTATACTCCTGCACCTTTCGCGCTCACCTTTACACCTGATTAACAATTACCTTCTCATCGGCACGAGACTTACCTTCACGGCAAATTAACACTTACTTCAGACAAGATTAACGTTTACCTGTTGAACACTCTTACATCACTAGTACTTATATAATACTGATATTCCTCTGAACAATTTAGCACGTGCCTCCTCACCATCACCAGACTAACACGCATGTTCAAACATTCACGAAAGCTTGAATTTATCCTCCCACAAGTTTAACATTATCATTTCATTTCCCCCTCACGTAAGTACTTATATCCCCACCTGTTAGACTTGTTGTCCTCCACGGACTTTGAAGCTGGCTGTAATTTAAAAATAAAAACCAGTAACAATAGTAGAAGGCAAGAGTGGCTTTCTTTGTATTGGGAAACATATGGAAGTCAAAATACAGGGTGTCCATAAAAGATTGTACCCTTTTCAAAAAATTTATTCTCGGCCCCATGATGTGGTACGAGGATGCTTTCTATCACGCCTTACTTCTTCTTCTTTTTTCTTTGATCCATAACCGTCAAAGCAGTCAGCGGCCATCACGCCTCGTGGCTCACGCCTTACAAAGACTCAAAAAGAATGTACCTATTTCTTTTTTTTTTGTCACCTACTTGACCAGTGTGTTGAGAGACATGTAACAATTACCGGTTGCAACTCAACTGCGAAAGTTTCACTTGAAATACCCGCTGCGCGCATGCGCACTTGTTTGAGTCTTTGTAAGGTATGCTTTAAAACTTGCAGAGATTATCTTACTTTTGTGATAGAAAGCATCTGTAAGGTATGCTTTAAAACTTGCAGAGATTATCTTACTTTTGTGATAGAAAGCATCCTCGTACCACGTCATGGGGCCGAGAATAAATTTTTTGAAAAGAGTACAATCTTATGGATTTTTATATATCAAGTCCAGCACAAAAATACGAATTTTTAAACTCAAGTGTCAAGGCAATCCTATTGCATGACTCCGCATCATGGAGAAAAATAAACGCTACAGCCATGGAGTGAAAACTTTTCATAAATGCAAATATCCGGCCCCCCTCTTCTCTCTTCCCCCCCCCCCCCACACACACACTTTTTAGAAGCCTTCTATATTCCTTTTTGAGGTCACCTTCCGTCTCTCAAACGTTGTCTATATTTCTGCCAAAAACTATGTGTGAGTCCACATTTTGAAGCGGTGTTTTTCCAAATGCAGTTGCAATCCACTGTCGTATTTGCTCACAAAATCTTTTTTTTTTTTGGTCTTTTCTCTGTGTATTTTCAGGCATGTTTGCTGAGACCTCAAATCATGTAGACTTATTTTGTCTTGTATATCTGGATATTGTTATGGGGGCAGAAGAGTCGGGTGGTCAGCAAAATCTAGATCTTCGAGCTGTTTTGTCCGAGTCCACTGAATTACATTTTTGTACAATGTTAATGTCGTTGTTTTCATAATCCAATCTGTAGCCAGTAAGATGGGACAATAACAAGAGGCCGGACTCCAATTCTTATGTACAAGGGTTCTGTATGTTGTTCTTCATGGAGAATCCTGCACTTCATGCTTCATATGTTTTCTTTATTAGGTTAATGATCTTCAGGGTGAGTCCGTAATACCTCATCATTTTCTCAAGTAATTCAGTTTTTAAATTATCGATTGCCTTTTCATAGTCCAGAAATACAGTATAAAGTGGCGAGTTTAGTTCCAAGTTCTGGTCTACCGCTGTGCACAGTATGGTTATCTGGTTCATACAGTCTCTGTTTTTTTTTTAATAACTATTTATTCTTCTATTAGTTGTCTATGTGTCTGTTGCTTCTTTTAACGTCTCAAGGGTGATCCTGTCAATTGTTTTCTAAGGCATTGATACTAACATTTTTCCTCTGTTATCTGTGTACTCTTGCTAAGATTTTTTTCTTTGAGGGCTTGAATTACTTGCTTTAGATAACTTATTCATGTTCAGTCAATCAATTAATCAATACCTTTTAGCTCCCTAAGGAGCATAGTCCTTCAACAAATACATGCGAAGTCATTTCTGGTACCCAATTCATGAGGCTTGGTCGACCCTGGAGCCGTTTGCAGTCTAAAAAATCCCACCTCAACTGGGGATCGAACCATGGACCACCGAGCTAGGAGGTCAGTGCACCAACCAGTGCGCTACCGCGGCTCCGTCTGTCATCGTAGTGGACTCACACAATTAATATTATTATTTTTTTTTTGGTTCAGTTTTTGCCTTCTTCTAGCGAGGCGCGTTCCTTTCAACCTATTTGGTTATATCAGAGCGCATTTACCTTCCCAAAAAAGTCAACTCTGTTGACTGCTAACCCGATCAGCGTTGATAGATACTAAGTCCTGAAAAGGACCAACATTATGTATCTGCTAGCATAAAGCCATAAAAAGGACTCGCCAGCTACGCCAACGCCCGAGCTGGATTTCATGTGACAATTATTAAACTTTCTGAATACGGTCTATGAATTTTCTGAATAATAATAAAGGCACGTTGGCCTGAACCCTACACTGAAATATAGGAACTTTAGCATCACCACTTTGCTGAAGTATAGGCACTGTGCCCTCAGTACTTATCTGAAGTATAGGCACTGTGGCCTTAACCATTTATATACAGTTGTACCATCACACAGACGAGCTACCACACTTCTCACCTTCAAGGTGGCTTACAGAATCTCTTCGTTCCTTAGCTACAAGCGAACGTCATAACTTCATAAACTGACGTTATACAACGTGCACTGGTGGAAGTGCTATTCGGTGCGGAAAACGACATCCAAATAACAATTGCAGTTTTCATCATAGTAGCTTCCAACATTGCCCCTCGCTTCCCGGACGTAAACCACAGGTTTTCGTTTGAGAACCGAAGATAAAGGATGTGCACAAATAAATTAACACTAAGCATATGAGCATTTATACTTAATAAAGAAAACTGGAAGACTATATCAATGACTAGTCAAGTTAATCATGTTAAATATAACCACGCACAGGTGGAAGTGATATTCGGTACGGAAAATGACATCCAAGTAACAATTGCAGTTTATAACACACCGCAAAGCAGCGTCCAACACACGTCTTACTCATATTTATTCAAATTGATGATTGTTTTTTTTTTTCGGCTTTAACTTTCTCCAAAATGAGGTAGTTGGCCTCGTGGCCAGGACTCCGTAGGCGCCTTCTACGACATGCAGAAGGATTAAAATGGTGTGACAAAATGACTAATATGAAGTTGATGGAAAGAACCATACAGTTATCAGTTCAGTACGAGGTGAGAAAAACCATTTGCGGTGAACAGTGTTCACAGTTAGGAAACCAGCGAATAACATTACAGAGCAGTCCTTGTTCTGGAATCCTGAAAGAAAAAGAAATACAGGAAGACGGAAAAAAACACATGCGAGACAGACCTAAAGATGATAGAGATGACGTGGGATGAATCATAGCAGATGACAGGAAATATGATGGTTTGGTGCCACTTGATTTAAGGTCTATGCTGCATAGGATCTAGATGGTAATGAATGAATACAATTAATATCCTCCAGGAATGACGGCATCTCGAGAGAAGCAGACTCATAACGTGGCTGTCCCCAGCCCGTCGGAAGGAAAAACTCGGCACTGGTAGACGCCTGTAACAGGTCACTTTTTTTTTAAATTCATCAATGCAGTTGAATATCGGTCGAACACCGGCTGCAGTACTGCCCAACGTACAGTAATGAACGAAGTAGCATATGGCAACAACCTACTTCTGTCAACGAAAAACTGCTTGGAGATGTCGGGAACCTTGAGTTGACTACTGCCTTTATTAGAGTCATAAATGTGGAAGTCTGAAGGCGAACGAGGAAGAGGGAGGGAGGAGGAGGAATGACAATATGGTAGAAAGCCCCATAGTAGATACTGCCGTAGGGAATGAAGTGGTAGAGGCTTCACTGTACTTGGTCCGGGATTTTTTTTAATGAGGTGGGTTGACCATTTCCCTTCCTCGCTGTCTTTTGCCTTCCCTAACGCAAGAGAAAAGTCATGTATCCATTAACAGCTGCGTAGACTGGAGCATGACACTACCATAATTCGATCTCTGAACCCGGGTAACTTGGCCGCGAGTGGAAACCGCTCTTACTGCTTAGCTAGTCGGACGGGACGCTCCGTGTGAGAATAAGCCAAGAATATACAAGTAGGTGGTCGTAGTGGGAGTAGTAGTATGTATTTTATAAGAAAGGTATAATGCCATGGAAATAAATTTAATGATTGTGTGTCCCTCTCAAACGCATTCTCTGTAATATGGACTACATAGTTGTACATCCTGGTCATTTGTTTTGGGTATCCTGCACAGAAAGGTCGTAATCAGTCAAACACCATCACGCTAGTACACAGAGCCATGATTATTTTTCATCACTGTGTCGTAGATTTTTGATAGGTATTTAAGATATATTTTGGTCCCGTCTGAATAGAACTAGAACAGGTGGTAACTCAGTGAGAGATAAGGTAAAGGAATAGATTTCACGAGTGAAAATGGTGAAAAAAGTAGTCTGTCTCTGGATTTTCAGAAGGCCCTCTATAGTCCAGCCTATCTCTACAACAGAACTTTGTTTGTCAGACAGTATACCTCTCTATATATATATATATATATATATATATATATATATATATATATGTATATATATATATATATATATATATATATATATATATATATATATATATATATATATACACCACTCACATACACACAGATAAGTGACGACACTTAGACGCACAAATGTGAAAACTATATTAATGGAATAGGGATATTTGGGACGAGCTGACCAACACATGTAAATTACGTTTTATGTAAATTTTATTTACCATAAAGAAACTTTACAACAGCTTTTATTGAATATCAAACAAAATATTTAAAAAAATCATAGGTATTAGAATTAGTAAAGGAATAGACTCATAGGTGTAACACCCCTCCCTCTGTTGAGACAAGATCCCGTTAGAAGAAAGTTATTAACCCCCCCAAAAAAGGTCAACAAGATTTGCGCTATGGTCTAGAATTTGCCTATGCTGCAAAGAACAGAATTTACAAGTTAATCTATTCTGAAATGGACAGCATTAGCAAAACCAAATAAGAAATAAACAATGTGAGTACATGGATTATACAATAGAGAGAATTATTCATTCATTCATTCCTCTCTTCTCAGTCAACCGTGGCCACGTTCATTCTTTCTTACCGTATTGTAGATTTAACAGCATCTGGAACATAGTTTCATGGGTCACACAGCAAATCCAGTGTTATTTTGGCAAAATAAACCCCAGCTCCACAAAGATTGATTAAATCCTCTTCTTCGGGGAACGTTTATTTTGTTACTTGTTATTAGGATTTCTGTTTATGTCACATTAATTACTCCAGGTAAGAAAATTAACAGTGCTCACAATGTCAGTAGCTTGAGATTTCCATTTTACATAAAAGAATGTCAGGTCAGTAAATTCTCTCAGTATAAAGTTTCTTGTCACACCACAAATGGTCGAAGGTCGGGAAAAGTTAATGTTTGAGTATGTCGCCACAATGGGCTGAATGTAAATGAAATGGGGAAAAAAGAAATCTGGATGCTATAGGCCCAGTTAACAAATTTATTCTTAAATATTCTTTGGGTTTGTACTATGTCTCTTTCTGTGTGTAAACAAGAGGCCAGACAGGTTCACCTTGAAGACCCAATATATATATACGAATGTTATTTTTGTACTTTTGGACTTAGATCCGTTATTCTCCGATTCAGGTTTAGGCGTAAGCTTAGACCGCTGGTAGGTTTTTGGGTAAGTGACCCAGTACTAGATATGGGGGAAAAAAACAACCATATAATCACAATAACCACTACACCACTATTCTATCCTACTTAACCCGCGCAGAATTATAATTTATTATACACTCGGTTATTTAACTTTGAATAGCACTAACCGGGTATAGCTTATTTACCGTTAACAAAAACCCCCGTGAAATAAGCGCTAGTCATTTATAAATTTACTCATAATGAATTAGAAATAAATATATATTTAGTCAGTACTCAAAATGAATAGTGCATTTACTAGTCGATTAAAATATCTCTTACTGGTTAAATCAGTAAGTTAGATTAACGCTACAACCGGAACAATTTAGCTATAGATTATTTTAATTCGCTAGTCAATTAGCACAGTAAATCCTAGTGAAATATAATGATGGACTTAACCATTAAATCACTGTACACAGAAAAATCTTAGTGAAATAAAATGACGGACTTAACAATTAAATCACTCAAACTTCTATTATAATATTTACAGCAAACACAGAAATTAAAACAATCTCCAACGAAAACTAAGAAACTCCATTAATACAAATGGTTCTAGAATCGAAGCTAGATGTTCTGAAATAAATCTGTGGGTACTGAGTAATGGATTTTAAAAGCTGGAGTAGATATATATATTAAAATGGTAGAAAAGTCGCTGACCAGTGTTACACATAACACCTTTGGGGATTTCTGTGTTCAAATTCTGAATGAAAGGAAAATTTGCCACCTTTTCGCCGTCTGCTGGACTCTGGCAACGAGCGGACGGTCTTAGATCTTCGTCGTTCTATAGCTTAATTACGTTTCACGAACGAATGGATAGGGGGAGGGGAATTGTAATTTATCTCCCCTTCTTTCAGATTCTCTCCCCCTTCTACTCCGATTTATTCCCCCTGATCAATTTCTACCGAAAATGCGTTTCAACTTATCGCCCCCTTGGTTTTTCTTCATTAGCTCATCTCCCCCTTCTCTCTCGCTATGTGCATCATAGTAAACATTCCTAGTGTAGAGAAAAGAAAGAATTAGGCGTGGCTAAATTAAGAAAGAGACCGATATCTAAGTGTAGGAGAGTTCTGCGTTTAAAAAAAAACGTGCATAACTAATAAGGAAGCAAAGTGAAGCCAGGTGGAAGAAAAATGTAGATAATAAAATCTATTTTTCATAATTCTCTGTCACACACTGCAATGGTCATCTTTATCCCTGGTTAAGCATCTCAGAGACGAGAGCCTGTTTTCTGAGAAAGTTCTAACAAAATCCTCCTTAGTCGCGTGGGAAGTTGTAGATCTGTTTGTTCTACAGACTGGCTTCTATGTTTTCACTGCCAACGTTATTGAGATGGATGCTGTATGAACTGAAAAAAAGGAAAGTTTTTGGAGAAGTTAATGGATCAGAAGATCAGTTATGATCCAGACATTTGTGGTGAAGTGGGATGTTATAAATATTTATAGGGGACTTAGTGTACTGACTGAGATCAGCTGTGAAGGTATCTATATCTATTAAGAGCAGTGTATTATAGATAACCTTACTTGCTACCACATATCTATATATCTCAGTCAGAATTATTCTGGAATAGTGTGATGACTACGTTAGGTGTCTAGGGTATGTGTATGATGAAGTGTAAGTCACAACAACAGACAGATAAACAATTTAATTTAATCCACTACTCTTGACAACACTGTGACACTCACATACATATAACACTCTATGAGAATATCTTAAGGAGTCACTGATAACTTTTCAAATAACAATATGTATTCATGGTTATCATAAAGGTATATGTGTCCTGATTCAAATACAAAGGAACCAGGAATCACAATCAATTTTAATTACAAGTATATATACAGACTTTATCAATATGAATATTGTAGTGACATATATTATTAAAATATCCTATGTGTGTCAGTTGTGTAGTGGTAATATGAGGTAATACTGGTTTTGTTTTGTTCAAGCTCTGTTGGTATTTGTCATCATGACTTCAATAGTTTGTCTTTTGGGACTATTATTGGAGATGTTCTCAGTTCCTGATATTAATACAATTAAATTCCCCTCTGAATGTTATTTTTACAAAGTCATTTCAAGATGAGGGGACATAATGTTGAGCTCAGCTGGCCAAATCAGCTTATCTTGCGTGATGGCGGCAGGAAAGGACTCCTCTGCTCGAATTCTCCCCTGGGCTCTGGAGACACCTCACTGATAGCTAAAAAGACCAAGGAGTATGCTGTCCGACTCTGGATTCAGCAAAGCTCTGACCAGGTGCTGCTCAGTACCATCAAGACCACGGTCCCTGAAAACAAGAAGGATGTACCTTCTACTTCATAACTAATTGATACTCTAGTTCTACACTGAGCACAATACAACACAAACATTGAGTTCAGAGCGTTTGGCCAACTGTCAGCTTCATCTGAAATACTTTATACCAGCATTACCCTCCTTAATGGTCACTACGCCTCTGCACTTCCAGCATTATTTCTGTCTAATCAATCATCCAGGTGTCAGTGTACTATTTGGCCATTCCATGCCGTTTTACTTCCCTCCGACACCCTCTGTTCAGGCTGGAGCATTATAGGCTTTATCTCCTGTTTGCCACTGAACTACACATATATATACAGGCATAAATTAACAATTTACATTCAATTTTCATTAAAAGATACTGAATGGTTCAAGCTTACCACAATTTCATGGAAATAAACACAGATACGTTGATTAGCAATGAATTCTGGCACAATTACTGGCACAAATTCCCATCTGCTTATGTTCCAGGCTTTTATTTAACACAAATATGAGCTGGCTTCAACGCACTGTTGCTTTATCAAGATTATTTGCACTAGTGGTCTCGAACTAACGCTCCTAAGTGAGTATATCAGCGAGTCTAGCCAATGAGGCCACGTTTCGACAAGTGTTTGAAAAAATGTTACCTTTTCACGTCTCCCCTAACAACGAAAGATAGTATTTATAGCCCGACCAATCGTGGTTAGTCTTTCATTTGTTGCGCTCCAATCAATTTGGAGTTTACATGGTAGGCTAATTCTGTAACGTAAGATTTTTTTCAAACACGTTATAAAAAAAGTTTATGAGCAGAAATGATTCCATGCTGTCAGGCATCCCCACTATTTTATTTTGGGTATAATTTATTAATTCCTGGACTATTTGCGTAACGTTTTACATATTCTTTGTCAGCAAGCCCTAAGGAACCCAAATATCCAAATTTAAAAGAGCTACGTGGCTGCGTTCAAAATATGCAATTCCTTCTACCTCCTGTTTCGAAGATGTGCTGTCTGGGTACTGTAATGTTTTCAACCGTAAACCCATCTATTGTTATCTTTCCTAATAAGCGTTTTTTTGTGATTTTAAAACCTAACTCTGGGAAGGGTAGTGAATTTATCACTGTTCGTCTGAAAAAAAAGTTAGTGCATGTAGTCTTACACGCGTGATGGCAGCATTTGTGTATCGCGCGACGCGTGTTGCATGCGTTCCTGATTTTCAGCCCTCCCTCTCTCTTTATCCTTTAGTCCATCTGTTCGTTCGTTTTGGTAACGCAGTATAATTAATGTTAGGATTAATTTAGGTCATTACGCAGTCTGCCTCTCAATGTTTTTCCAAGAAATACAGCACACGTTTCATTGAAGAAAGCGGGTATAATACAGTAAGCTTTTACTATCAACGTGAAAGCGTTACAATTTGCAGACGAAGCAGAAAACAAGGGGGATTTCGAGTACCTTCTTTGTGACAGCACTGTTATTTACCATTGCTCTTTTCTTTATTAATTTTATTTGTTAGGCTTCATATTTACCTAATAATTTATATATGTGGATTAGAATATTCCACGACACCTCCCCTCTTAAAACAGACATTATATGTCAGTCCTTTATTCTATATACACATAGAGAAATTTATTATTATTTCTGGGGTTTACGGTGATTCTCATCACACGGATGGCGGCTTAAAAAATCCGCTCCCAAATTTGTTTTTCCAGATATATACTCAATGCTAAAATTATATGGAGCCAAAAGTAAAGACCATCGGAGTAACCTGGAGTTCTCATGCCTAGCCTGTGCTAGAAACGATAACGGTTTGTGGTCTGTTTGCAACTTAAATGCCTTCCCATATAGATAAATATTGAATTTCTTTATCGCCCATATTACTGCAAGACATTCTTTTTCGCTAGTTGAGTAGTTGATTTCAGCTTTATTCAACTTTCTGCTAGCATATGCCACTGGGCTTAATTCCCCATCCAATGCATCTGATTTCTGTAGTAGAGTTGCACCTAGCCCAATATTACTTGCATCCGTCCTTACTATGAATTCTTGACTTAAGTCAGGTAATTTCAAAATGGGTTTACTTGTGAGCTTTTCCTTCAATTCTTGGTAAGTCATTTCACATTGTGGTGTCCATGTAAAGCGATCTGGATGTCCTTTACGTGTCAATTCAGTTAACGGTGCACATATGGAATTAAAGTTTTTGATATACTTCTGGTAGAAACCACATAATGAGACAAAGGATCTCACGTCCTTCTTGGTTTGTGGTCTCGGGGCTTTCTGTAGTTTCTCTAAATTCTTTGGGTCAGGGGTCATGTTTCCCTGATAAACTGTGTGTCCCAAAAATTCCAATTCTTTACATCCAACGCAACATTTGGTTGGTCGGGCTGTTAAATTTGCCTCCCTAAGTCGATCAAACAGCATGTTCAGAGAGTCAATGTGTTCCTCAAATGTTTCTGTTGCTATAAGGATATCATCCATAAAATTTGTTATACAGGGATTATTCAGAGGATCCAATAATTTTCTCATCATTCTAGAGAAGACACTAGGCGCATTCTTCAATCCAAATGGCAATCTATTAAACTCATAGTGTCCTTCTGAGGTACTAAAAGCTAGGTATGGTCTAACCTCAGGCTTTACTGGAATCTGATAGTATCCTTTACTCAGATCCACTTTTGAGAAATATTTAGCTTTATTTAGCCTGGCAAACAGCTGATTTGTATCCGGCAATGGATCCACCTGTCCTTCTGTAATAGCATTCAGTCTCCTGTAATCTATACAGAGTCTATGTTCTCCAGAGGGCTTCCTTAAGAGTACAACACCGGAACTATACGAAGACTCACTGTGCGAAATAATTCCTTCCTTCAATAGATAGTCTATCTCTTCCTTCAAAGCTTTCTCCTTAGCAAACGGAATCGAATATGGTTTCATACAGACAGGTGTGGAGTCTATTAGTTTCATATCATATTCCAATAGGTTTGTATGCCCTGGTCGGTCTGTTAACACCTCTGCATGATTATTTAGAACCTGTTGCACTCTCTCTTTCTGAGTTTTCGTTAAATGTGTACTGATTTTCACCTGTGCTGCTGTCTCACAGGGGTGTAATGGATATTCAAATGATGAAAGTGGTTCCTTTTTCATCTCCATGGCGATGGACAAGGTCAACAAGTGTGTCTCTTCCTGATGTTCTCTTTCCAAATATTTCTTCAGGAGATTCACATGATAGATTTTTTCTTTCCCCTTCTTATCTATCTTATAATTTGTTCTAGATACCTTCTCTAAAACTGTATATGGACCCTGCCATCCAATTTGTAACTTATTCTGACTCCCGGGCAAAAGAAGCAGTACTTTCTCTCCCACAGCCAAATTTCTGTCTTTCGCCTTCCTGTTATAATAGGCAGCATGTTTCTTCCTGGCTTGTTTCAAATTTTCATTGGCAAGTTTCCAGCCAGTTTTTAACCGAGTGGTCAGCTCATTCACATATTGGTATGAAGATGTAATGTTTTCCTCTGCCTTTTCATCAGTCCACGTTCTTAACATAGCTACGAGTGGACCTTTTATTGTGTGGACCTATTTGTCCATGCACCGGTATGGTCTCTTCCACTCGAAGCTTTATAGTGATGATTTTTCCTCCCAGAATTATCATTCACAAAACGACCGCTACCAATTTTTCTTTTGGGGCTTTCTCCCCTCTTAAAATTCTTGATGAGAGATTTCCTCTCTACATCTTCTTCCTCCAGTTTGTTTAAGTCCGATTGAGGGATTTTCGGCTTATCCTGGGGTAAGACATCTTTTTGCACTCTCCGCATAGTGGCCATTGTAAAACAGTTAAGTGAAGCTTGTCCGTGAAAGGGGCTTCCCATTCCATTTGGTCCACTTTATCAAATTTATTTTTCCTTTTATTGTCAGGCCTAATTTTGCCCCGTGGCGTGTCCAGGTCCTGATCCATGTTCCCACTTGTGGGTGTTCCCTCATGTGCTATGCTACACCTTTCTACAAAATTCTCAATGTCCCATCTTGCTTTGGGCCAATAATAATTGTGAGCCACCTTTTGAATGATGGTACCTATTTTCTCATGGTCCCCATCTGGTTTCACATGTAGGCTCCTTATTAAGTCTGCCCTATATCTTTTAGGAAGTACCAGCTGTCCTTGACCTTTGGATCTAGCTCCAGTCTTCCTATACATCAACTTGTTTTTCATGTAAAAATCTCCCTTGCCTGGAGTTGTATGACAAGTTGACAATTTTCTGAAACAAGGCTTGAGTGTTTTATCCCCAGCCTGTGCCTTCCTCATCTCTTCTGGAGTGGTATCTAACATAATATCCTCCTCCTGTCTTGAGGTCGACCTGACCTGAAGGGTTGCCATATACACAGGTTTCCTTCTGCAACGGTCAGTGTCATGATTGTCCATCTGACAATTCTTACACCACCTTTTTCCTTGGTTGAAAGATTTTCTTTCATCATATTTCCTTTCATCGAATTGTGGGAATTTATTTTTATTGTCATACCGTGGCCTATCAAATTGGTGCTTACCTTTATTTTGATCCTTAGGATCAAATTTATTAAAGTTCTGTGGTGCCCTAAAGTTATCCACTTGTTTCTTTTTATTACCTGTTACCTCTGCTTGAGCTGCTTGATACCTTTCAGCAACATTTAGCAACTCATCCAGCCTCTCTGCACCTTGTTCCATGAGAAACTTTCTCAGGTCTGGAGCCATGGACTCTCTTAATTGCTCTATAAGGACCATTTCCTTAAGATCTTGGGTTTTCCCCAGAGAAGTCCATTTCTCCAAGTATGTCTCTATTCGTGCAGAGAACTGGTGATAGGTTTCACCTGACAGTAGTTTAGCATTCCTAAATTTTTTCCTATAGAATTCTGCATTCTTTTCATACCTTAACAAAAGAGCCTGCTTTAGCATGTCATAATTTTCCTGATCACCTCTGCTCATTTTTGCAAAAACTTCATAAGCTGCCCCACGAAGTCCCTGAGATAACTTTAAGCTCCACCTTTCTCTCTCTAACCCATACGTGGTAGCTAATAGCTCATACCTATTTAGGTAGCTCTCTATATCATCGTCTTTCTCAACAAAATGATCTAAATGAAAATTCATAGCTGAGGTTGAGGCTCCTTGAGTAACCGTAGCATCAGAGGCAAAGGGACTGGCACCATTTTCAGGAGCATGGCCTTGAAACTCAAACTCCCTTAGTCGTAACTCATGTTCCCTTTGTAATCTTTTATCTTCTGCTTCCCTTTCTGCAGCTAATTTCCTCTCTTCCCTTTCTGCAGCTAATTTCTTCTCTTCCCTTTCTGCAGCTAATTTCTTCTCTTCCCTTTCTGCAGCTAATTTCTTCTCTTCCCTTTCTGCAGCTAATTTCTTCTCTTCCCTTTCTGCAGCCAATCTTCTTTCTCTTCTCTTTCTAATTGCTTCCAATTTCTTAGCCTCTTTGTCAGCCTCAATCTGCAACCTCTTAGTCTCAGCCTCAGCTTCAAAACTGTAACTTCTTAATTTCCCTTTCAGCCTCTAACCTTCTTTCGGCTTCTTTTTCTAATCTTCTTTCTTCGCGTTCAATAAATTTGTCACATTCCGTCGTGACATAGGCAACCATAACTTGCCCATCTAATCCTAACTCTTTTGCAGTCTGAACAGCAGCAGATCGAAACTTGGCCAGGTCCGCCATTGTCTATCAGGTAAATTTCTACAATGTCTAACCAACAATTTAATCTCTAAATATATCTAATGGACAACACAGGCACCGTGAGCTCAACCTTATTTAATTCCACCCAAGGATACCTTTTAATTCTTATATTCCCTGAAGTGAATTACCCCCAATCTTTTTAATAGGGAAAGATTCAAAATCCCAAGAGCGAGCCCCCAATATATGTGGTGAAGTGGGATGTTATAAATATTTATAGGGGACTTAGTGTACTGACTGAGATCAGCTGTGAAGGTATCTATATCTATTAAGAGTAGTGTATTATAGATAACCTTACTTGCTACCACATATCTATATATCTCAGTCAGAATTATTCTGGAATAGTGTGATGACTACGTTAGGTGTCTAGGGTATGTGTATGATGAAGTGTAAGTCACAACAACAGACAGATAAACAATTTAATTTAATCCACTACTCTTGACAACACTGTGACACTCACATACATATAACACTCTATGAGAATATCTTAAGGAGTCACTGATAACTTTTCAAATAACAATATGTATTCATGGTTATCATAAAGGTATATGTGTCCTGATTCAAATACAAAGGAACCAGGAATCACAATCAATTTTAATTACAAGTATATGTACAGACTTTATCAATATGAATATTGTAGTGACATATATTATTAAAATATCCTATGTGTGTCAGTTGTGTAGTGGTAATATGAGGTAATACTGGTTTTGTTTTGTTCAAGCTCTGTTGGTATTTGTCATCATGACTTCAATAGTTTGTCTTTTGGGACTATTATTGGAGATGTTCTCAGTTCCTGATATTAATACAATTAAATTCCCCTCTGAATGTTATTTTTACAAAGTCATTTCAAGATGAGGGGACATAATGTTGAGCTCAGCTGGCCAAATCAGCTTATCTTGCGTGATGGCGGCAGGAAAGGACTCCTCTGCTCGAATTCTCCCCTGGGCTCTGGAGACACCTCACTGATAGCTAAAAAGACCAAGGAGTATGCTGTCCGACTCTGGATTCAGCAAAGCTCTGACCAGGTGCTGCTCAGTACCATCAAGACCACGGTCCCTGAAAACAAGAAGGATGTACCTTCTACTTCATAACTAATTGATACTCTAGTTCTACACTGAGCACAATACAACACAAACATTGAGTTCAGAGCGTTAGGCCAACTGTCAGCTTCATCTGAAATACTTTATACCAGCATTACCCTCCTTAATGGTCACTACGCCTCTGCACTTCCAGCATTATTTCTGTCTAATCAATCATCCAGGTGTCAGTGTACTATTTGGCCATTCCATGCCGTTTTACTTCCCTCCGACACCCTCTGTTCAGGCTGGAGCATTATAGGCTTTATCTCCTGTTTGCCACTGAACTACACATATATATACAGGCATAAATTAACAATTTACATTCAATTTTCATTAAAAGATACTGAATGGTTCAAGCTTACCACAATTTCATGGAAATAAACACAGATACGTTGATTAGCAATGAATTCTGGCACAATTACTGGCACAAATTCCCATCTGCTTATGTTCCAGGCTTTTATTTAACACAAATATGAGCTGGCTTCAACGCACTGTTGCTTTATCAAGATTATTTGCACTAGTGGTCTCGAACTAACGCTCCTAAGTGAGTATATCAGCGAGTCTAGCCAATGAGGCCACGTTTCGACAAGTGTTTGAAAAAATGTTACCTTTTCACGTCTCCCCTAACAACGAAAGATAGTATTTATAGCCCGACCAATCGTGGTTAGTCTTTCATTTGTTGCGCTCCAATCAATTTGGAGTTTACATGGTAGGCTAATTCTGTAACGTAAGATTTTTTTCAAACACGTTATAAAAAAAATTTTATGAGCAGAAATGATTCCATGCTGTCAGGCATCCCCACTATTTTATTTTGGGTATAATTTATTAATTCCTGGACTATTTGCGTAACGTTTTACATATTCTTTGTCAGCAAGCCCTAAGGAACCCAAATATCCAAATTTAAAAGAGCTACGTGGCTGCGTTCAAAATATGCAATTCCTTCTACCTCCTGTTTCGAAGATGTGCTGTCTGGGTACTGTAATGTTTTCAACCGTAAACCCATCTATTGTTATCTTTCCTAATAAGCGTTTTTTGTGATTTTAAAACCTAACTCTGGGAAGGGTAGTGAATTTATCACTGTTCGTCTGAAAAAAAGTTAGTGCATGTAGTCTTACACGCGTGATGGCAGCATTTGTGTATCGCGCGACGCGTGTTGCATGCGTTCCTGATTTTCAGCCCTCCCTCTCTCTTTATCCTTTAGTCCATCTGTTCGTTCGTTTTGGTAACGCAGTATAATTAATGTTAGGATTAATTTAGGTCATTACGCAGTCTGCCTCTCAATGTTTTTCCAAGAAATACAGCACACGTTTCATTGAAGAAAGCGGGTATAATACAGTAAGCTTTTACTATCAACGTGAAAGCGTTACAATTTGCAGACGAAGCAGAAAACAAGGGGGATTTCGAGTACCTTCTTTGTGACAGCACTGTTATTTACCATTGCTCTTTTCTTTATTAATTTTATTTGTTAGGCTTCATATTTACCTAATAATTTATATATGTGGATTAGAATATTCCACGACAACATTATATGATACTAGAGTTTTGGAGGAATGAGTGGATCAATAGGTCAGTTATGTTCCAGACATTATATAATACTAGAGTTTTGGGAGGAATGAGTGGATCAGCAAGTGAGTTATGATCCAGACATTATATAATACTAGAGTTTTTGGAGGAATGAGTGGATCAGCAAGTGAGTTATGATCCAGACATTATATAATACTAGAGTTTTTTGGGGAAAGTGAATGGATCAGAGGATCTATTATGATCGATTATATAAGACTAGACATTTGGAAGAATGGGTGGAACCGAAGATCAGCTGCGATCCAGACATTGTACAAGTATAATACTACAGTTTTGGACGAATGAATTAATCGGAATGTCATTTATGACCCCAGCATTATGTAATACTAAAGCTTTACGTGTCTAACTTCATTTGTGTGGCAAGTGTATTTGTGTCTGACAATTACCTGCAAGAATACATTTCGGAAGAGTAAGTCCTCATGCCAGTGATTACTATTTAATGCCATGCAGATATCTGCTTCCAGTCAACATAACTTTAAAATTTATTATTTTATGAATGTCTGTAAATTTTCCCCATTCCTGAAAGCACTTTGAAAGGCATTGATTTCCATGATAAATTGTGATCACATGCTTCATTCATCCAGCTATCAGAATTTCCTTCAGATTAAAAACATAAATATATTTGATATTGTGCATCAGGATTAGCGTTGCTTACATTTACATTTTATGTTCCTGTGTTATCCTGTATTTGCAACTCTACGACCACCAACACTGTTATTACTGTTTGCTACATCGTCTGCTTCTAATCCGTTGTGCCACTTCTATCACTGCCCTGACTGCTATATATATATATATATATATATATATATATATATATATATAGTTTTGCTTCTGGAATTTACTACTTGTTACTTCTTAGGAGAATAACAGAAAACGAAATGTCGAAACTGTCCTCCTTGCCACACAATCTGCCTAAGGAAAATTCTCCGAATACCATCACTAACCAAGAACTACTTACTCGAAGTAACCAAGAGGACATGCACACCATCATAGCTGGCAGACGCTGGAGTTGGGTTGGCCACGTCCTCAGAAGAGACCTCGATGCCATCACAAGAACAGCTATGCTATGGACCCCCGAAGGAAAGCAAAAGAGAGGCCGACCAAAAACAATTTGGCGGAGAACTGTGGAGGTCGAGATGCAAAGAATGAACTAGAGCTGGGGCACTGTACGAAGAATGGCCGCCGACCGAGCAAGGTGGAAACAGTTTGTTGCTGCCCTACAAGACGCCACCAGGCGTGATGGCCACTGACTGCTTTGACAGTCGGCGGCTAAGGATCAAAGAAGAAGACTCCTTATACGGCACCGTTTAGCTTCCAAGTGTCTCTTTGAAAACAACGAAGGAATAGGACTACTGTTCTGTCAATCAACGTAAGAGGTGACTAACGTGAGGTTGTGCATTGATCTGGCAACCTCATGGTGTAAAACTAATTGTTATAGATATCACACCACGAGCTTCAGTGATTTGACATAGGCTCCTTCCTCAAGGTCAGCGTTACCACGGTTATGTTTTTTTTTTTTTTTGTACCATCAATGTTTCAGTGTGTGTTTTTTTTAACTATCAGTTTTTAGTAATAACGACTTAAAAATTGTCCCTTGAAAACTTCATTTTTCTAGTGTATACTTTTTGTGCCTTATGTTGTGCTCGTAACTCTTGAGTTTTGCTAGTTGTTAATTTTATTGTGCATAAATTATGTTGGAAGGATTAATGACTTTCCGTGAACTAACATATGGCGCATATTCTGTTTAGATGACAGCCAGCTATTTGTAAGTAATACTTTCTGTAATACATATTGATTGCTTTATTTTAGGCCACTTACATTGAAGTTAAATACCCCATTACGTACCCGTAAATCATAGAAGACACATGGACTTTCTCGAGAAAAATGCATGTTTGTTATCTATGTTTTTTTCTATATGTTTTATGTGTATCTATGTTTTTGTTTCCCAAAATTCACTGGTTTGGAGAGGGGGGAGGGGCGCATGCAGTGACAGATCCACGCTTCCTATTGAGTGAAAAGGAGATGATGATGATGATTTCTTATACAGCAGACATTAGTATTAAAGAAACTGAAAATAAAACTGCACAACTGTTAAGTTTGAAAATCCATGGTGATATCACGAGAAGAAAGAAAACATCAGATTAAGCTGGGAGAACAGGTCCTGGAGCAGGTCGACCACTTTAAATACCTCGGAGCTATTATAGACCGAAAGGGAGGCATCAAAGAAGAGTTGGCCACTCGAAAAGCAGCAGCTGGGAGACCTTTTCAGGCCATAAATCGAGGATTCCTCAGCAAGAGAGAGGTTGGTAAGAAAACGAAGATGGCTGTATACCGCTCCACCTATGTCCCAGTCTTGACATACGGATGCGAGTCATGGGCAATGACTACAACCCATAAAAGCCAGATCCAAACCTCAGAAATGAGGTATCCGAGGAAGGTGGTTGAAGTAACAAGAAGAGACATGGTACGCAACCAGACGATACGTCAAGGCCTTAAATCCTACCCCCTGCAGACCCAAGTAGAACAGTCCCAATTAAGATGGTTTGGCCATGTCTGCAGAATGGGAGAAGATCGGATACCACGACAAGCATGGGAAACAAAGAGCCAAGGATCCAGACCCCGAGGACGACCCAGAGTCCGCTGGGAGGACAACATCAGACAATCTTTGAAGGATCGAGGACTAGAATGGAACCAGGCCAGGAGGAAGACAGCCGATAGGATAGTCTGGCGCTCTCTCTTCCAAACCTCTACACCTCACGGTAGAAGGGGAACGACTAAGTAAGTAAGTAACTGTTAAGTTTGTATCACATGTTAGTAATGCTATACTTAATTAAGGAAATAGAAAAACAAACAAACAAAAAAACAACAAGAACAAAACAGCATATGTAACATTACTAAAAATGGAGCTGTTCTTGTTATGTTTTTTCCTTGCTATGTTTGTCAGCCGGCTCTAATTATCGGTGATTGTATTGCGGAGTTCCAACACAGTGTTTATCGCCCACTTTCTGGTGCCTGTTTATCAACATATTACAAATGACAATTACAAGCCGATTCCGATTTTCTGAACTCTGTATTTATAGCCCGATTCCATATGTCGATTGATTGTGCTATTTTCGGGCGATTTCCGCCTATGTTTAGTAGTCTGTTTCATGTATCCATGTTTGAATTTATATTCTAACTGCCCACTGCCTTTCGAAGTTTCCAAGTCTGTTTCACGTGTGCCGTGTCTCGAGGTTTAGGCGATCATGTCCCCGCACTTGTCTCGATTTTGTTATTCACTGCCTAAAGTTTTGTTGTTGATCTGTTGTCTTGCCATAGGGGTAAGCTATCCAGTATGTTATCTCTGTTGTCTTCCTTACTTCTCTTTCCTTCTGTTTCTCCCGTGGCCGCGCTGTTTTCGAGTAATCCTGTACTCATTAAATGTACAATGAAAGTTGATTGTCTTCTCTTCATGTGTTATTAAATTTCTTTGTTCATTGGCGCTTCTCGTGCGTTCTTTGCTGTCTGTGAGATCTGTAACATTCTTATCAGAAACTACATCTCTGTTGCCTCCATTTATTTATTTTGCCCCTTGTTCAGAAATCAGTTCCATACAATAATATTGGTTCCATGTAACACGCCGAACCCCTGTTTCTTGTGTTTAATGATAGTGATTTATTACTAAGGACATTCCTCAATTTATGGAGTGCTGTTTTTGCTTGGCACATTATGTGCTAAATTCAGTGGTGTATTTTCAGTCTGATATAATTATTGTACCCAAGTATTTGAAAATGTGTACGTATATTTATAGTTCTTTATTTATAATACACTGTACATTGGAAGTATATTTCAAATCTCCTCTGTCAGTATTTAGCAGCCTTTCCATATGTCTTGTATGTATGTCTGGAAGTCTGCTACTCCAAGTGTTTGTGTTCAGGTCTAGTCCACGTGTCCAGTGCTTGTCTTTAGAATCCAGTTCCGAGCGCCTATGTTCTTTTGATTTCACTGTCCAGCATAAAAGATATATAACAGCAGAGGCTTCTATTCCCCTCCCTCCTTCCCATCATCACTTGGTCCGACTTAGTGTGGTGACCAACAGAGAAAGAAAAGAAAAACAACAAACCCTTCGATCCAGGAATGTGGAAATGAGGGAATCTCCATTCCGAGAAGAGCTGTAAACACCGTCCAAAGCTAAATAAATATGGCCAGGATTCCTGCAGTAAATACCAAAGTTAATTTACTGGCTGGACCACGGTCAACTGTTATGCTTTTTCTGGAGCGCCTGTTTTCCCCATCGTCTTTGTTTTGTTGTTGCAGACTCCTGATATTTATATTTGCATTGTGGGACGAGATTTATAGGCTTATTTCTTTTATCTTCATTTTCTTTAATTATACTGGTGCAGTTTGGTGTGTTCTTTCTTCAAGCATAGTTGTAATAGTAGTTCTTTCTGTTCGTTAGATGTGCTTAATGCTATTCAGAGTCTAGTTCAGCATTAGTTGATATTTCATTGATATTTTGACGCTGTTCTTTAAATCGTCAGTACAGCTTGGACCCAGTTGTTAATACAGCATCATCTTTTCCTAGTCAGGTTTTACAGTTGATGGATTTATTCTTTTAATCATGACAGCAGCAAATGTTGTTTCTTTCTTCAGTTTCGTTGTATCTTGTGTGTTTTTCCCCCCTTTTAAGCTCACAAATACTGCACCCCCTTCAGTTCCCCCTTTTTATGTCGTAAGGTTTTACTGTGCAGTGAAATACGTTAGCCATAAAGGTTCATGTATGTATAGTCACACGGGCACATGCTTTTTGTATATTTATAACCCGTCACATCAGACAAAGAAAGTGTTAAAAAAATAAAAACTTCAAATGAAAAATGGTGTTGAGGCCAGTTTTACAAATGATCTGTACACAAGAAAAAAGGACGTTTTGTGGTTTCCCTTAGTCACATTTATTATTATTATAATTAGACAAAGTGTATGTTCGTTTGTGTATGTCTTTTTAAACAACATACGATTTGGATTAAGACGAATGCCTGAAGGAAACATAACACATATCTCTGAATGGGACCGCCGCATGCGGCACTTGTTTATTGTGTTAATGCATTGTCTTGTAAACTTCCGTTATTTCCACGCCATATTTCTGTACCTTCGTTTAGAGCAGGGTTTCTTAACCCGTGTGGTTCACGAACCCACTGGGGGGTCCGTGAATGGATTCTACGGGGAACGTGTCTTTTTCTTTCACCTTTCAACTCGCCAAGGAGCAACGGCCTTCAACAAACTTATGGTCTTCCTGTCACGTGCCGTCAACTCAAGATCTTGTCATGTCATCTTCACGTCTGTCGCGAGTAGAGGTGGGCGAATCGATACACTCCGTTGTTTCGAGACAGTCGGCTCAATTAATTATACTGTGTCGAAACAGTGTGTCGAAACAGTGTGTCGACACAATTGCCCGTATAATAGGGGAGAAAGAAGTCTCTTATAAACAGTACCGGGGCGGGTATACATGAATTGTGTGAGACAATTTTCTCAGTTTTTACTGTCGTGTGTGAAAATCTATGGCGTTTCGTGTGACCACAATTCAATATTTTTACACAAGTCTTCATTATGATGAAATAAAACGTAGATATGATGATAGCTGCAGTATATGGGAAAATAATAAAAAAAAACAACAATAATAATAACAACAGTAATAATAACACATGATATCAAACTAGAGTAAGCTAGTTTTGGTAGACAATGATTCAAATCCACACCGAGTAGGCCTACACAGATATCAGCAGAACTAATAAAGTGTCCATTACATTTATACGAACACACGGACACTTTCAACTTTAACATAGCGCCTAAAACATTGACAACTTCAGCACTGACACAATTTCCAGTGTCTATAACTTCTCAGCAAAAATAATATCACTTGTAAAATCAAGTCATCATAACACATCCTTGAAAAATATGACATGTTTGATATTCCATACTAATGTTCCGAACGGTTTATTCAAATTTTACAAAGGCCCACGGAAAGTGATACAGTGTGTCTCTTTGCAAAACAGCGAGGCAGAAACGAACTGAAACTGTGTCCATGTGTCGGACTCGGTGCATTGTTTGACTCATACACACAGTAGCCATCTCTACTCTGCAAAACAGCGAGGCAGACACGAACCGATACAGTATCGACACGGCAAGAAGGCTCAGTATCGAATCGTTCGGGTACGAAACTGTGTCGAACCATTGTTTCGAAACATACACACAGTAGCCATCTCTAGTCGCGAGTTCTGTTTACCGTGTGGTTCTTTGGTCTTCTGGTATCTTTCTTAGCCCGAGGATTCCATAACTCATTCAAAAATTTACATTGGAATATTTTTAAAAATTTAATTTTTAAGCTCTTCTGTTTTATATGACTTATTACAAAGCAGTTACTAAAAATATGCTATAAAATACAGAGCCTGGCTTCACTCTTTTTAAAACTGCACTTTGTGCAATTTTAATATGAAGTCCATTACCTCGGTTTCCGACAACATGACACATAACTGCTTCTTAAAGATTTATCGGTGCTGTCCCCTTGTCCTCGTGTGCCGCGCATTCGTCTGCACCGCGGCGACCGACCAGCATCATCACTAACGACAGCCGTTTCAACAATCGCAGCACATTCTTTGATCTTACGCCATGTTTGTGCATATTCAAAAAAGATCCTTGATGTGAATTCAAGAGCTGCCTTCTAATGCGTGGTTATTTCCGCGCCCAGCTGTCACGTGTTCCAACTATGATCTGAAACGAATGGTCATATGCGAAGTTAATATTGACTCCCGTAACCGGTCATAATCTTCTCCTCCCTCTCCCTTCCCCCCCCCCCCTTTTTTTCTCCCCATTTTTCCTGTATGCATTTTCTATCCTTCCCTTTCTCCCACACTCTCTGTTTACCTTCCTCTTTTGTCCTTTCCACCCCTGCACTGACTAAATATCCCTTTCAGTTTTTCTTTTGGAAGCTTTGATTTAATGTTTCACATTCGTTATTGTTTGCTCCTTATGTAATGAGAAGCTATGCGTCCATTCATCCGACTACAGTCAGAAACAAAGTACTGTAAAATAAACTATAAATATATGCATGTTTTACTTAGAAAAACAACTCGTTATGTGCGAGTGTGTGACGAGATAATGTGACATTGAGAAAGAGAGAGATGTATGGTGGAGGGAGAGACTATGCTTACTTACTTACTTAGTCGTTCCCCTTCTACCGTGAGGTGTAGAGGTGTGGAAGAGAGAGCGCGAGACTATCATATCGACTGTCTTCCTCCTGGCCTGGTTCCATTCTAGTCCTCGGTCCTTCAAAGATTGACTAATGTTGTCCTCCCAGTGGACTCTGGGTCGTTCTGGGGGTCTGGATCCCTGGCTCTTTGTTTCCCATGCCTGTCGTGGTAGCCGATCTTCTCCCATTCTGCAGATATGGCCAAACCATCTTAGTTGGGACTGTTCTACTTTGGTCTGTAGGAGGTGGGATTTAAGGCCTTGACGTATCGTCTGGTTGCGGACCATGTCTCTTCTTGTTACTTCAACCACCTTCCTCAGATACCTCATTTCTGAGGTTTGGATCTGGCTTTTGTGGGTTGTAGTCATTGCCCGTGACTCACATCCATACGTCAAGACTGGGACATAGGTGGAGCGGTATACAGCCATCTTCGTTTTCTTACCAACCTCTCTCTTGCTGAGGAATCCTCGATTCATGACCTGAAAAAGTCTCCCAGCTGCTGCTTTTCGAGTGGCCAACTCTTCTTTGATGCCTCCCTTCCGGTCTATAACAGCTCCGAGGTATTTAAAGTGGTCGACCTGCTCCAGGACCTGTTCTCCCAGCTTAATCTGATGCCTTCTTTCTTCACGTGATATCACCATTGATTTTGTTTTAGAGCTGCTTATGACCATCCCTCTCTTCTCCAGCTTTTCCTTCCAGACTTGCAGGTTGGATTGGAGATGTGCCTCTGATTTAGCAATCAGGGCAACATCATCAGCAAATGCTAGCTCTGAAATACAGACCTAAATCTTCTTCCAGTACCCCACTGAATACTTTCTTGTTCTCTCCTTACATGCCTTGATGACATCGTCCATGAGGAGTATGAAAAGATAAGGTGACAGGATATCACCCTGTCTTACACCAGTGGTGGACCTGAACTCTTCTGACTTATGATTTGCTGTCCTCACATAATTTCTGCAAGACTTGTAGAAGCTCTGTGTAGCATGAATCAGAGGTGCTGGAATGTTCTTCCTTGCCAAACAGTCCCAAAGTTTGCTCCAGGGGACCCTGTCAAACGCCTTTTCCAGATCTAGGAAACAAAGATGGATCTCACTCTTATACTCAAGGGCCTTTTCACTCAGCTGTCTGATTGTGAAGATTAGGTCTTGAGTACTTCAGTTTGCTCGGAATCCACACTGGACCTCATCAAATTGTGGCTCAGCTAGGCGTCTGAGTCTCTGCTCTAGGATGGATTCTAGAGTAGATTTTACCAGGCACACTGAGAAGGGATATGCCTCTATGGTTTCCACATTGTCAATTGTCACCCTTTTTGAAAATTGGTGTTATGATGGCAATCTCCCAATCCTTTAGTATGGTCTTGTTGCACCACGCTGCCTGTAGGACCCTTAAGAGTAATAGGTCGCCTGCTGTTCCTATGCACTTAACCATTTCTGGTGTTATACCATCATGCCCTGCTGCTTTGCCCGTCTTGATTTTCTCCAGTGCTGCCTTCAGTTCTTCCATCTTTATGTCATCTTCACCGCCCTTGGTTTTCTATTCTGTGCTAGTGGTTATCATTTCTGATGTTTGACCTTGCTCACCATCCAGGAGTTCTGAGAAATATTCTTTCTATCTTTCCATTACTTTCTTCGGGGCAGTAAGCAATTTGCCTTGCTTGTCCATTATAAATTTAAGAGGGCATTGTTTTTCCTTCCTCATGTTCTTTAGGGTCTTATAGAACAATTTATGGTTTTCTTGCGCATCTTTTTCTAGCTTTTCTCCAAATTCTTTCCAGGACTTCTGTTTTGCTGCTAGCACCTTGTTCTTTGCTTCTTTTCTGAGTATCACATATTCTCTATATTTCTCTGTTATTTCTGCTGTGGTTTTAGCTCCTAGGTATTGTTTCCATGTCATTTTCTTCTCTCTTATTTTCTCTTTAACTTCCTCTGTCCACCAAGGTGTCCTCTTTCTCTTGTTCCCAAGTCGGACTTCACCACATGCTTCTGCAGCAGCTGTCTTTATGATGTCCTTGAATTTAAGCCAGAGGGTTTCCAAGTCATCAGGTTGTTCTTCTGTGTTTCTCACCGCTGAAGCAATAAGCCCCTAATATCTAGTCTTAATTTCTGGCTCTCTCAGCTTGTAGGTCTTAATGCTCATTTCTCCTGTTCGTTTACTTAGTTTCTTGCGTGATGTTAGGCAGTTCCTAGGCTGAGCAACTTTTTCAGTTGTTCTTTTGATTGTTAGCAGGTAGTAATCACTTCCAATCTCTGGTCCCCTTCAGACTCTAGCATCCCGGACATAATTGAATGAGCTCCTCCTAACTATGGCATAGTCGATCACTGACTTCTCATTCTTTGTTGGTTCACATCTAGTGTATGCGCTTATGGGGGAACTTTGTGTTTGTAACAATCAGATTTTGCTCACTACAGAATCTAAGGAGTCGCTTTCCATTGTCATTAAGAGTATCTTCTCCATATCTTCCGATAACACCACCCCATCTAGCATGGTCATTTCCAACTGGCATTGAAATAATGCCATGATAATTTCATCTAGGCAGTCATCCACTGTCCTTTGAAGCAGCTCGAAGAATTCCTCCTTGACCTCTGCTCTCTCATCCTCATTTGACCTAAACACTATGACAAGGTTGACTATGGTTTCTCCTTTTAGTTTTACAGCCATAATGCGCTCCGAGATAAAGTTCCATCCTTTGATACTATCTTTGTGGTTTTTTGCCACAATGCAACCCACGCCCCCTTGGGACCGGCCTAGGCGGAGTTAGAGACTATGCTATGTGACAAACTATGAGGCATCCAGAATGTATGATGATGGGAGAAAGAGAATGAGACATTGAGGATGGCATACGGTAAGAAAGGTAGGGTAAACGTAAATATGGTCATGCGTCTTACTAGGATAAAACACAAAGAATTGCCTACGTTACTACCTCAAGGGACAAACGGACGAAAACAATAGAGAAGTAAGAGAGAAGGAAATCCTATGAAAGAATAGATATTAGGTTTTTTAAAATGGTATTACCTCTTACTGAAGATATGGCCAAACCGAATTCTCAAAAGAGACCGTGACACTTTCATCAGAACTGCCATGCTATGGACTCAAAAAGAAAAGCGAAAGCATGGCCAGCTAAAAAGCCACCTGGCGGAGAACTGTGGAGGCGGAGATGCTAAGCATGAACCAGTGCTGGAGCACCACAAGAAGGATGGCTAAGAACTGAGCAAAGTGGAGACAGTTTGTTGCTGTCCTAATGTCACTGCGTAATGGTCACTGACTGCTTTGTCAGTCGGCGGCCAAGAACCAAAGAAGAAGAATATGTCTTACTATGACTAAGGACAGAGAAAATTGCCGACGTTGCGGCCACACGGCCTTTATCAGGAACAAAATGCAGAAAGGAAAGGAAGCGAGTACTAAGTGAGAAACGTGAAAAAATACATGAGAATTTATTTCGTCTGCCGAAATCTTGAGGTGAGTTTGTAGAATGGCCCAAATGAATACAGACAAATTATAATGAACACATCCAAGAAAAAACCGATAGACTGAATAAGTATAGCCAGCAGGTTGGTCTGAACATCAATCTGAAGAAGGCAGAGGTCGTGACACTCAATGTGGGCAATCCTGAGCCAATAACAATAAGGTACCAGAAGCTAGAACAGACAGGCATATTTACATACTTAGGATGCATAGTAACACAAGTTGAAGAACAAGCAATGACATCAACAACATAATGAATAAAGGGAGAACAGCCTTTGCTAGTCTCAACAACATTTGGAAGTCTTCCCAGTACAGCACAAACACCAAATTAAGATTAGATGAGAGCTGTGTACGTTCTGTGCTTCTCTGTGGTACGGAATGCTGGAGAGTAACAGAGAAGGAAATGCCGAAACTGTCCTCTTTCCACACAATGTGTCTAAGGAAAATTCACCGAATCTTTTGGCCGAATACCATCACCACCCAAGATATACTTATTCGGAGTAACCAAGAGGACCTACTCACCATCCATAGCTGGCAGACGCTGGAGTTGGGTTGGACACATCCTCAGAAGGGACCATGATGCCATTACAAGAACAGCTATGCTATGGACCCCGAAGGAAAGCGAAAGAGAGACCGACCAAAAACATTTTGGCAGAGAACTGTGGAGGCTGAGATGCAAAGAATGAACCAGGGTTGGGGCACTGTACGAAGGATGGCCGCCGACCGAACAAAGTGGAAGCAATTTGTTGCTGCCCTACAAGACGTCACCAGGCGTGATGGCCACTGACTGCTTTGACGTCTGCGGCTTAGGATCAAAGAAGAAGCAGAATGATAATGAGAGATTACCTTGAGAGAGATTGACATCATGCTATAAATACTAGGTGTCACGAGAGGTGAATTAGTGTAGAAGATAATGAATAAAAAGATGCATCAGATCGATACGTAGTATAGCTGCCAGCTAAGTTTCTGGTCTTACAAGTAATACCTTAATCTCAGAACTGAGCACTGGTGTATGGATGTCACAGGAAATAGTTACACTGTAAAGAATCTGGCCAAGGTGGTAATTATTCAGCACTAGATCCTGAATTGTCTTCTCTCGACAACTGTCCTTTGCAATAATACTCGTACTATGTCTAGGGAAAATAATGAAGTAACTGCAAACCAAATTGTAAAAGAGTTACTCAAGACTTGAATACAGTTGATTGATTTATTGTATATACAAGATTTCTGCTTTTCTCTTTTTGAAAAATAGTAATATGGAATGAAACTCAAATTGATGATGATGATTTTATACACAATGATGAAATGTGTAACAAACACAATTACTTTTTAAAATACACAGTGTTAATAGTTCCTTCTTCTTGGAACGTGATCACTTTTAAAATTAAATGCTCTTTTAAATAAAAGTTCAATTATTCTACTCTCACTGTTCCTTGACTTGAATTTGAAAACTTTATTCACTGTTATAAACTCTTAAAAATAGAGGCTCTGTGACTTAGATTCTGTCTTTCACAATATTATGTCCTAACAACAACTCGATGTCATCATGTGTCTTAATAAGTGTGTGTGGCCATATTTAATGAATCAGGTCAGTTGTAGACCACTTAGCTTTGGTTGACAACACCGTATGTCCCTCTGCTGCAACTGTGGTTGGAAAAGCCCAGGTAATAGGGTTCCCAAACCTAGATGCCTGAATTCTTCTTTGCTTTGCACAGGAAAACCTGAGTCTTCAGTTCTGCTAACAGTAGGTTTCGATAGGACCCTCAATCAGAATACACAGAGCATCTAGGCCTGACAGGCTGCACACACTGATGAATGGCAAAGGCGCTGGGTGGTGTAACACTGTCTTCTGTATTCGATTTTGGCGGTGAGTGAAATTTTCCTCCCTGCCTTCCCCCTTATATACACGGTCACATCCGGCGTATGAGAAACAATAAGGCCATTGGCTGGTACCTTCATTCACTTCCTCGTAAAATATGTAGCATCTGGTCCAAAGTGTGCTTGTGGTAAAACTTCCGTAAAATCATGTAACGTTATTTTTCAACCAGTTTCTTTCATCTCGGTCTTGTTTTACACAGACGATTTTGCGCTTTCGTTCCATATAGCTATCCATTTCCTATCTTCAATGTACATTTTGCTAGTGCAGCCAAAACAGGTCAAAACTTCTTACGATCCTTGTTTTTCTGCCTTCTAACACACATATCTCCGGGTACACTGCACATAAAGCATAGATATATGTATCTAGATAATGCTATGTAATATCGTACCTTTATATTCATTTATGTTGGGATCCATCTGTATGTTCACCATAATAACAGAAAAGCACACATCTTCGAACGATTTCATATTTCCACTTTTTTTACTAGCCTTGACGCCTAAGCGTCTTGCCTCGAACTATCTCTCTTCCAATTGGATGACCTTGGTGGTACACAGTTTTAGGAGGTGTTAGTTATATTTTTGATTGCCGAGACGTTGTTTTAATCGAATTGTGACAATAGGCTGACCCGTCTTTCGCAGTTCACACCCACGTGACGTTGTAAAGCCGTAGCAGTATATTAACTGTTTGTTAAAAAAAGCATCGCAGTATTCATGCAGGATGTGGCTACTACGGTGGAATTTGTCCACGCTATCGCTTTCCTTATCCACTTCTTATTTCCTTACCATTTTCTCCCTACTGCCTGCCTACTCTGTTCTCTTTCCTCCTCATTTTTTTTTTTATTCATATCGTCTGTTTAACAATGGAAGAGTACACAACCATCCTGCTGCTTATTTTCTTTCTTCCTCCTCCGCGAGCCTTTGAATTGTGCTCTCCTCTCTTCTTGTGTGGTCGATGCAAGCAGCCATAGATTGCCCGACGCAGTAAATAAACAATATTATTTCAAAATCTCTCACACGCTTTAGATCGTCGGTTTTATGATCTCGGGGGGTTCTGTCTTCTGTCAATAACCTCGTACCGCTTTGATGTGATGTGTACAAATCGCATACGCTTTTGACGCGTCCAAGCCACTTTCTTACTCCTGGCACTTCTCTTTATCAGGAACCCTCATCGACTTTATTATTATTTTTTTCATCACCGGTATTATCGAAGAAAAAAATAAATGCAATGAAACATGTCTCTCAAACTTTGTTTCCGTAACTTCTTCATAACTTATTTATTTCCATTCCCCCCTTCACCTCTCGAGAAACGTACTTTTTACCCCTGCTTTTTCTACGTCTGTCTGGACTCTGGTCATCATCCAGAAGACACTTTCAATGAACAGATCATATGCTTCTCTAATGATGGCTCGGACAGGGATTTTGAATATGCCATCTTCACTACCCTCTCCCCCTTTTTTCCGTGTGTTATATCTCATTTCTAGATCCTCAATTCCCTTTTAACTCTAAAACACACTGTCCTTTTTTTTTCCGTTTCTTTCAAACATTTTCCATTTCACTGTCGTTCGTCGCTTCTAATATCACGGAGGATAATTCATTAAAGCGTGTTTGTTTTTAATATTGTCTCCCCTCTCGCAGATATTTTGCAATTCTCTGAAAGGGTTTTTATTGGCTGGGATTTGCTGCGGGATAAATAGAACGCGCTTTAGTCACGTGATCGGTGTAAAAGAAGTCTGGTGTATCAATGACCCTCTGTTTATTAACGAAAATGAAATAAATACAGACGATCTAGAAAGACGTACAAAACAACACCTTCCGCCATGTTCTTCACCACCAGTGGGTGTTACTCCAAAAAATTGTCAGTTGGAATCTCTATAGGCCCTTTTCCCGATCGTCATTGAATCGCACCGTTTTGTTAATTTGAAACAAAACAACTGATTTCTTTTTTTGTTTTGTTTGTTTGTTTTAAATCATACGTGGTGTCACGGATTAAACAGTTTTCCATTTCTCCATTTTATTTCTCGGGGGTAAAAATTTACGATATTGTCAATGGGAACTCCGCCTAGGCCGGTCCCAAGACCGGCTGAAAAAGGAGGAGGGTGGCCTGCATCACCTGTTTGCTTTAAACTATGATAACGAGTAAATATAAGAGAGAAAACCGGACTGATTCTAAAGACCCCCAGGACGACCCAGAGTCCGCTGGGAGGTCAACATTAGACAATCTTTGAAGGACCGAGGACTAGAATGGAACCAGGTCAGGAGGAAGACAGCCGATAGGATAGTCTGGCGCTCTCTCTTCCATACCTCTACACCTCACGGTAGAAGGGGAACGACTAAGTAAGTAAGTCAGTGGGTTCAGAATTTATCTTCTTCCTTCACTGTACACTGCGGTGACCCCCATGAAGGAAGCGTGTACTACGACACTTTATGTGCTCCTGCAGTGGCGTTTCTGTCTTCTTCTTCTTCTTCTTTGATCCTTTGCCGCCATCTGTTAGAGCAGTCATCACGCCTCGTGGCGTCTTGTATGTCAGCGTTACTGTAGCAGTTTGTTTTACATCATGCATCTGCCAGTCTCGTGTTCCTACATCACTTTAAATGGCTAGATAGGACACATAAGAATCTAAATTAAATGTACAAATAAAACATGGGTACTTCCCTAAAGGCAGCTAAGACCTAGCACGCCTGCCGAAGAGTGTCACCCCAAAAGAAAATGACTGCCACTTCCGGATGTAAACAGTACATACTAAGAAGCTAAAAAATGAAACTGAACAAGAAAATACCGAAACGTAATAATAGTGAGGACTGGAGATAGAAGAGGACAGAATGAGTGGGAGATAAATAAATATTTAATAAAAAATCAAATAATTATTTAAATTAATTGACGACAGAGAAATAGGAGAAGAGTGGAAAGGGTCAAAATAGGATAGGAGTGGGAAGTGTTTCCTTTCCCTAACGAAGGCCTTGTGGCCGCAACGTTGGCTATTTTCTTTGTCTTTTGTCCTCGTAAGACGAATCACCTTTTTTCGATTTTAAAAAAAAATACCCATCCATTGTACTCCACGTCTTACCACAATACGAAGGAGACACCCCTCCCCCCGGAATCACAACAGGACATACTGCTGTTTATAAAAAGAGGTATAGTACCATAGCAGGTACCGTCGTAGGGGAGTCAAGTGTTAAAAACTTGACAATATTGTGCTAGGTCCTAGCTTTGTGAAGTGGAGTGGTCACTTCCCTTCTTCTCTGCTTTGGCCTTTCCAAACTGGAGCAGAGTTGGGTACTCATTCACAGTTGGGTAGACTGGGAATGTGACGCCACCATGTTTTGAACCACGAACCGGAAAGCTTAGCCGCGTGAGGCCAACGCTCTGACAATCGGCCATCCAACGGTTATTGCTGTTTATACTTAAGAAATGTCCCCAACCTGGGACAAAAAACAGTTGTTAAGGTAAAAAAAAGAGAGAGACAGCTGTACCATTTTTATTGCATTTCTGATTTGATTATTGTCAGCTTCCTAGCGTTAAAATAAAGTATTACGAGCATCTGAACTTCCCCACCCCCACCCTTTCAGTGGCCACTTTTTGCAATCCATCGACTAACCCATAATATAAGTTCCGACGTTGTTAACTAAACCAGGCTATTATTTTTCACCCTTGAAACCAGCCTTAAGACAAACTGGCAAAGAAAGAAGATCTGCAACTCTGTTCTATGAAAGCTGGACAAACGATGTGGTCACATCTATGCGCTTCTTTCTCGTGCCAGGGCCTCCTTCTCTGGAGACCAACGTAGTTTTAGATGAATATAATGAATAACCTTTTTCAGCTTCTTATGAAGTGTAGGACCACTACTTCATTTTGATCACGTGCAAGCATTCCATGTGTACTTTAGTGAGTGTTTTAGTAAGATATGTGTTATATGATGAGGTTGCTAGCATTGTGCTCAACCTATACTTGGAATATGTGTTACGTGATGAGATGATAATGACATTGCTAGTTTTGAGCACCGACCAATCTTGGAACACGTGTTACATTATCTTAAATAATGAGATGCTCGAGATCTTTCGCCGACGTCTTTATCCAGAACATGTTTGATGCTCTTAATCGCATCACACACGTCACTCGTCAGATGGCACTCACTACTAAACCTTCTGTCCAATCTGACAGACTCAAACTGGTTCTAACTTTCAATCCTCACTGTCTGGCGGTGAAGAGAATTCTGTTTCGACATCTGCCTATTCTCCACTCTGATCCTGATACCAGAGAGTTGTTTCGTGATACCCCTTTGGTGGCATATCGTAGGGATAGGAATTTTAGGGATATTCTTGTACACAGTCGCTTGAGACATACTAGCCCTTCATACTTTGGTACTAAACCGTGCCAACGCCGTATATGTAAGAGCTGTCCGTTTGTACTCCAAACTCAGAGTCACTTTTCCGAAAGGAAAATTTGTCATTAGAGTCTTTCACGTGCGAATCCAGAAACCTGATTTATGCTATCATCTGCAAGAAGTGTAGCATTATTGGTGAAACTGGCAGACATTTGGCAGACAGGTTTCGTGAGCACTTAAATGACATCTATCATGGCAAACATTTAACGGTGGCCCTTCATTTCAATAGGCCTGACCATTCAGGTAATTCCGATATTCATGTCACTGCGCTCCTTTCATGTGTCGGTGATGACCGGACTCGCATTTCGTTGGAGAATCGCCTCATTTTTCAAATGGGCTGTTATCTCCAAAAGGCCTTAATGTCCAGCATCATTTTGCATAAATTCTGGTGGCTTTTCTCTCTTTTTCATTCTTCTTTATTCGTTGTTTTTTCGATCTATCTTCTTATGTTTTTGTTTTGGTTCGTTTAGTATCATTTTGTATCTTTTTAAATTGTCGCTATCTTATACGTCACTTCCTTAGACGATTTCTTGGACAAGCTACCTCAGTGTTCTATTCCAAGCATCTACAGATCTAGCTAAGTGACATTTTACTTGTTCCAAAGTTTTGTTCATTCTCTTTTTTTTCGTTTCGTTGATTATTTACTTTCTTGTTTCGGTATTTCTTTCAGGTTTTATGATTTTCTTGCATTATTATTGTTCTTTTTTCGCTCATCACTGTGTTTGTTTACTTTTTCCATCTGCTTGTATCGCTCATTTGGTGTATGTTTCTCATAATCGTATGTTTTTGTAGTACCTATATGTAATTCTTGTCCTTGTCACCTGTTTGTAACTGTGGCTGACGAAGGGTAAAACCCGAAACGTCCCTTGTTTAATGTGAACCGTTAATTTGTAGAACTGATTCAATACCGTTTTATTGGTTTATATACTTATATATGTTACATTATCTTCTTCGTACACTCTCAGACGTCAACTTGAATATGTTCAAAGAAAGGAGTGATCAGCTTGAGGCTATCTGTATCTCCATAGAGCTTTTCCAGGAATGGTACTGGTGATGTTCACGTGTGCTTTCTCTGTTCCTTATGTGTTGGACATCTTTGATGCAGATGTTCAGCAGTCATTTTATCGGTGCCATAGTTATACTGATCGGTAGTTCCTATCTTTAGCTGGTTGAATAGATGGTATCTCAATCTGTTGTTGCCCGTGCGGAGTCTGAAGATTATTACTTGTTACATTATGGGATGGAGAGATTGCTAGCTTTCTGTATAGCCTGGCCTTGAAACATGTGTGTGACAAAACGGGACGGCCCCTATCTATCTTTGTTTCTCTTCGGCAGTATCGGTACATTTGTGGTACTGGTTTTTATTATGTGCTCTCAATTATCGCACTTTTCTTTCTTTCTTTCGTCGTTATTTTTCTGCTAAGTAGCAGATATTTGATTTTATCAAATCATTCGACGCTCCTCTCTGTGATGTCACCTGTTTGTTACCCGGTCATCCTAGCTTGCGGTGAGCAACTGAGATAAGATAGTCGCCGGCGTGCTTAGATTGAACCGCTGATAAGACGACTCGTTTGGTAACCCAGCTGGGCAAACACGGAGTTTTTGCGTACACATACGACAGATCACGAGATTACTGATGTGTGACATAATCGCTTCCGGGCCGACTTGTTATGACAACATTACTTTCTAATAAAGTAATAAGTATTACAGCTTACCCATGTTGCCATGGGTGTCTACCGATCTGCCTGTAAGTGTGTACACAAGGGCATCGGACATCTTATTGCCATATATGGGAGACGTGACCTTTGCAAAATTTTTCCATGTCGGATATATTTTGAAGGTACCACACCCGACCTGTTTGAATATGATTGGAGCGTTTATTTAACCCAAATAACAAACGAAGGCAGGGAATATAGTCTGAACATTTTCGCAGTTTTATTTCCAACTGTTAAAACCTAAAGTGATTATTAAATTTTGTAATTTGTAATGTTACAAATTTAACTTCGATTTAATCATTTTAAAGTTACTGCATGTTTGTCTCAGTCAAATTACTACACACACTCTAAACACAGCTATACTAGAATAATAGAATTTCACTGAGTAAATCAGGGTGGGGGCTTAAACGAGCTGAAAGTAATAAGTGCTTAAATCCTTCACAAAAGTTGTCGGCAGATTACGGAATTAACTTGCTCAGCAACAACCAGCATTGTTTTCGCTTATCTGAATATCTTGTGAAGACTCCCATGTGATAGAAGCTTTACTACTCTTCTATCTACATTTCTGCCAAGAGTAATCTTGTGTAAAGATAGACTCCATTGAAGCCTATAATAGATACTCTTGAGTTTTGGCCACTGTTGGACCACTACTGCAAAGCAGGGGAGGCAATACCGTCACAATGTGTTGCATGATGCGATGAGGAGATTGCTAAGTTTCTGCACAGCCTCATCTTGGAACATGTTTTACATGATGCGATGATGAGATTGCTAAGTTTCTGCAAGCCTGACCTTGGAATATATGTTCCATGATGAGATTGCTAGCCTTACATCTTAGCCGCACATCTTAGATCATGTCTGGTGGGAACAGTGATTCTCTTGTCTCTATTCTTCTCACAGGTCCTGGTAATCACTATGGGTAAAACCTGGTATTCACAGCTGGTAATACAGTTTTACAGTGTTGGCCTACTGCAGAGGTTTTCAAACTTTTTTGGTCCGCGGCTCCTTTGACCTGTGCATAAATCACCGCGGCTCCTCTCTATACTACGAAGATCTATATTTATTGATGGACCTTGGCTCATAATATCGAGCCCAACACTTTTCCCAAGCCACCGCGACGCCCTTAGCCGAGGGCCGCGACGCCCCTGGGAGCCGCGACGCACAGTTTGAAAACCTCTGGCCTACTGTATATGTTTATAGGTTGCGCTACAACAATATGGATGTTCTGTTCTATTTCATGCTTACGCCCTATCCCGCCATTCGCCCATCAGTTAGTGTCTCTAGAGCAGTGGCGTACTAAGGATGGCACGAGGGGGCGGTTCTTCTCTGCCCCCACCGTGTGACAGCCGGGAGAGGGATGCCATCGATTACTATTATGACAACACGGTACTATTTAAAAATCAACCTGTAAACGTAATATATTTATATGTATGTTTTATGGGGAGGGAGTGCTAAAGGAAGGATCCGCCCCAGGTGTCAAATACTTTAAATACGCCCCGGCTCTAGGGTTTCTATGTCAAACGAACCAATAACTGTTCATGGAATATCTCTCTTTAACACTCACTGGTCTTGTTGTTTTTGTCCGCAATTTGTCAGACCAAAACCAAACCAATTTGTACATTATACATCTGCTAATTCGCCCCCCCCCCTTTTTTTTTTATTAAATTTTTCTTTCCAAGAACTAAAGTGGCCCATAACAGCGGGCGTGGCCTTGTTATGGCTTCCGGTCTGACAGATTGACAACCATTATTCTAAACTTCATTTTGTTGGCGGGATGTTTCTCCTCTCGATGTGATAACTTGGGAGCTTAGCGTTTACCTTCCCCCCTGCGTCTATGAGAGTTAAAATGGTGTTTGTGTTGTTTACGTGACATGTTAGTTTTACTTTTTTTTGGACTTTTTTTCTGGCATGTTTCTCAACACAAACAGTTTAACAGCACGAACATTCCCAAGTGTATAAAATGTGCGAAAGGTTCAATACTGAGATGCGTCTATAATTTCAGGTGACGTTTGAGAATTGTAGTATGAGCATTGTAGTATGAGCATTGTAGTATGAGCCATGCATGACCTGTTCTTAGTCTCCTTTTGCGGCATGCTTGGTAGGGCTCATTGTTTCATATTCTTTTACTAACCACAATATCGGACCTCGTAATTCACACTGATAGAGCAGACACGTAATCATCATGTTTTACAAGAGTTTGATCATTGAAATGCAAAGTTATAATACTAGCGGATAGCCGTCAAATATTTTCTGTCAAATAAATATCTTTAATGTAAAAAACACTTATTGAAATACATTAATGTCTGCATTTTGTTGTTTTTTTTTTTTCCTCAAATTTTGTTGTTGTTGTTGCACAGTTAAAGCTTCTAAATCTGGAAAATAAAGCCAAATGAAGCTAACCACGTGTAAGGAGAAGCTCTCTCTATATATATATATAGTTACCCGGTTCCGGACCGAAACCTAGTATCGTCACGCTTCAGTCTACCCGGCTGTCAATTTGTACCTGACTGCGTCTTGAGTTAGGGAAATCAGCGAGAAAGAGAACTTATCATAAAGCATGACCTAGTATGAGGAAGTCTCTAACACTTTATCCATCTACGGCAGTTTCTGCTGTTGGACTACTTTTACTTTTTACTTTGATCTGGAACTTTGTCCCAGTATCAGAGGCGGCGTACCTTAATGTATTTGGCACCTGGGGCGGATCTTACCTTTGGTACCCCTCGCCATAAACAAACACAGTTGCAAGTATATTTTTAACAGTAAGCACTATCATAAAATTGTCCGATGGCAGCCCTACCTGGTTGTCACCCGAGGCGGACCGCCCTCCTCGCACCGCCCAGTATGCCTCTTCACTTGGCAAGAACGTATGACGGTGAGTCTTATAGGGGAACAAATTGTTGTATACAGTAGAAGTGATTTTGTCCTGCTTGTGGGTAGGTGGAGCCGGGGTAGCATAGTGGTTAGTGCACTGGCTTCCTAGCTCAGTGGTCTATGGTTCGATCCCCAGATGATGTGGGATTTTTTTAGGCCGCAAACGGCTCCTGGGTCGACCCAGCTCCAGAGGTACCAGAGCAACTTCTGGGAAGGTTAAGGCGGTTGGCGTGATGCTGACCACATCACCCCTAGTGTGCCGATGGTCAAGAAAATATGGGCCTAACACCATATTCCTAATATGCCTTAATGGGCGTATAACGGGATCCTTTACCCTTTTTTTTCTTGTTTGTAGGTAGGTAGGTAGTCCCATAGCAGATACTACCGTAGGAGAATGAAGTGTTAGAGACTTCACCATACTAGGTCCAGCATCGAGAGGTTGGTTGACCAGATCCCTTCCTCGCTGCCTTTTCCTTCCCTAACTCAAAGTTCGGTACCCATTTACAGCTGGGTAGATGGAGCATGTCGGTACCGTGATTCTAACCCGGCACATTTGCCGCGAGAGACCAGAGCTCTAACCACTCTGCCAATCGGACGTTCTTGTAGATAAAGTTATTATTTCTGTTATTTTCAATTTTAGCGCTGTTCTTCGCTTTTGAAACAGACTTAAATTTCATGGCCTAATTTTGCTACGACCTCCCGACAAAGGAACTGCTTTTTCAGCTTTAAGAGTAGAAGTGAAATAACTTTGGTAGGGAATAGGATGAGGGTTTGGGGGGTCGGGGAAGTGAATCAACAAACAGAGGTGGACACGTTTCAGCCTAAACCCACGGTTTCGCTCGTATATCAAAGTAGTATTTAGCACAATGCCATTCTAGCCTCGAGGCTCTCTATGGCGTCACAAAGTATTTTTTTTTCCTTTAGCCGAGTCGTTATTTACTTACAGTTAGTTTTTTTTTTTTTTTTTTCAAAGCACCCCAAGACAGAATGCAAACTCCACACTGCCCTGGCATTTTCAGCGGCTAAAGTAAACAGACTTACAAACGCACATAGCAAAAATTAACAAATCATCAGTCATGTGCCTTTTTTCCGCCCCTTTCTCGTTTGTGTTAGCTTTGAAGTTCACGGAAAGTTTGTTGCTTTCATTTTGTCGTTTATTTCTGTTGCATTTAGGTGATATTAAACTTATTTACTTTATATTTGTTTAAACGCTTCCCCCTGTTTGTTTATTATTGCTTCGTAAGTCTTTTCTCCATATATTTCCGTCCATTCTTTTGCTCAGAAATATAATTGTTTCTGCTTGATTGCCTTGTTTCCCTGTTATTTGTATTTATGTTTTAAACACTTCCAGGGTGGAAACCTGGGATTGTAACACTGCAGTCTACGGAGCTGTAAATGAGTACCCGACTCTGCTGTTGAGTTATAGAAGGCAAATGCAGCGAAGAAAGAAATTGGTCACCACACCTTATAGTAGTAGCCTCCTATAGTTATAACTGACTATGTATAGGGATGATGATGTTTCTTTGAGGTCATAGTCCTCAGCTGTTTTTTTTTTTTTTTTTGGTACCTGGTGGTCCTTTAGGCGTGTTTTTTTCTCTTATGCTTGTTGTTCTTTTCGTCCAATCTGAGGTGGCGCCTTGGGGAGCATTTCCACTTGTTGCGATCGCCAGCTTCGTCCTCCCATGCTGCTGGATGTACGTTAATTACCTTTATTTATTTATTTATTTACTTATTTATTTATTTATGTACTTTTCACAGGACTCAAGGGTTTCCTCCATTATTTATTTATGGATTTACCTTCAGAGACCTCGCGGCTTTCCCGCACACATCTTTGAACCTCAGCTGCGCTTAGCAACTTCGCGCTTTGTGAACCTCATAGAGCGTGACCAGTTATTGTGTAGTCTCTAACACTTCACTCCAATAAGACATTTACTCCTATGGGACTACCTTTCCTTTGTCTTGTACTAAAATTTTTTCTGCTTTTAAATTAGCCATGTTTAGTCGCGGTGCAGTTAGTCAGCATGGAAAGGCGTTGAACAGTAGTAGCACAAGACAGGATGGCTTGGAGTCTATTTGTTGAAGTCCTGTGGTCCGCGCGGAGCTGACAGGCAATGTATAAAGCCATGTAGTAACACTTCAGTCCACATACAGCTCGTAAGCAGTCTGAATTTAGCGTGCACGTAATAATATATGGTAAACTTACAGCGTCTACAATTGTGTTAGTTATACGGATAAATACTTTTATATATCCCAGGTTAGATCTAAGTCACTTCTGGTCACTTGTCATATGCATTCAGGATAGTAGGGCAGGAATGACTTCAGTCAGGCCCCATCAACACCCGAGGAATACATTTTGGAAGAAATATTTGTGACCATGGGGCGCATGGAGACAAGAACTGGAGACAGAAGTGAAAGTGATGAGGAAAACGTGGAAAGAGCTTGTGACAGGAGGACTTGGCATGTGTCTGTTGACGGCATATGCTCCTTGGGGAGCTAAAGGGTATTGACTGATGTGTGTTGAATGTGATTTGAACTAATCTGATGATTGCCGCGCATATTTTTCTTAGTTGTGAACACTAATCTGGATATCAATCAGGGAACAATTAAATAAATATACAAATATGTGAATCTGAGATGTCTAAAAAAAAAAAAAAAAACGTTTGATAACGTGTAATAGACCCGGTACGGAGTTATAAGCTCGGATAAATTGGTCGAACAATGTAAGTGAAAGAACTCATAGACAGACAGTAGATTTTGCTTCTACATAAAGAGAGGATAAACCTCCATTCCTTCTCGACACGGACTTAGCAGCAGGGGAATAGAAGCAGCCTGGATGAGGAAACGGGACTGGTGAAGCTAGATCGAGGAGATGGCTGACACCTTACAGAGAAACGACATGGCAGCACGGGAAGACCATTCACTCGCCGGATCGGAAACTGGCAAATAACCCTCCTTGTAACACTTTACGGGAAAATGAAAAAGGAGAGTTAAAAACAAACAATACTGGTTGTGCTCACTGATTTCGTTTGGTTGTGCCTCACGTGAGAGCATGCTTGCCTGCGTGAGCATATACATATACAAACATACATAGCTGTATGCATACATATATTACACTTCGCATACATATACGTACGTACGTACACACATATATGTACATTTTGCATACATAAGCGCCAGCATTCATACAACTTCGTGCATACAAATACGTACATACATTATTTACATACACGTGTATGTATATATGCATTTGTAAATACTTACGTATAATCGTTCAGTCACACATACAAAAAAGTGCATACTTGCTTTTATATGTATGTATGTGTGATATATATGTATATATATATATACACACACACACAGACACGCACACACATATGTACTGAATCCGAACACCTGTACATGTAAATACTATTATATAATTATCTATACCTGACACGGGCATGTGTGCACATGATACAAAAATACACTTGTGTCCAAGTTTATAAACAACAGCCCGTATTAAGTTACACCTTGTCAAGGATGTAAGGACAAGTTCCAACCCATACACAGCAGAAGGTCAGCCGTGGAAATACAAAATGTCTGCTGTAAAGTTAAAATATTCCTTACACTTTTTCGGCCAGCAACAAACTGATGAGTGTCTGTCGTTCGATGAATGTTGAATTATCCGGTATAATCGTATAATTTGGAACAGAGTATGCAATTTTTTACGTTATATATATATATATATATATATATATATATATATATATATATATATATATATATATATATATAAACTTTCAAAATTATGTATACACACTTCGAATGTAAACAGTCACAACTGAGATGGTTTGGCCATGTCTGCAGAATGGGAGAAGATCGGCTACCACGGCAAGCATGGGAAACTAAGAGCCAGGGATCCAGACCTCCAGGACGATCTAAAGTCCGCTGGGAGGACAACATTAGACAATCTTTGAAGGGCCGAGGACTAGAATGGAACCAAGCCAGGAGGAAGACAGCCGATAGAATAGTATGGCGCTCTCTCTTACGAATCTCTACACCTCACGGTAGAAGAGGAACGACTAAGTAAGTACTTCGAATGTATATAACTCACACAGAACTTACATAAAATGTTGCTATCTTGCAAGAATAGATCAGAATAGTGCTAAATAAAAATGAATAATACCATTAGATTATTTCTCGTGAAGTTTGTGTTTTTTTAAATAGAAGGTTGTGCTTATCCCAAAACGCGCACAGTGAGGGACCTGAGACATCGCGTTAAAACTACATGCTTCACTTTTCATTTAGTAACTAGCAACAACCCGCCAAATTTGGCAGATTTTTAATTATAGTGTGTTGTTTCTGTTACACGTATTACATTGCTGCTTCTTCTATAGTCTCGCTTGCTCGCTGAGAATGACGCGATCGTCTCTTCCTTTTAGCCATCTTATCATTTTGATCCATAATAATAAGTCTGCAATACTTTTAATTAAAATTTTGTCTTGAAGAAACAATCAGAAACTTACATTTTAAGGATATTTTTAAGAAAAAGGATGAGTTAAATCCTTTTCCCAAATAAAACTGGACAGAAGAGTATCTTGATTGTCTGTTGATTTTATGCACACCGTCACACTTTTCTATTTTCGCGAGAGTACATATAAAGGGAAACAATACAATTATTGTCTAACTTTCAAACACAGTTGCACCCCCTTAGCTGTGCTCGAAAGTTAATGTACTCTCTCGAAAATAGAAAAAAGTGCGCAAACGACTGTGTGCAAAGTGTGACAGACCGACCGACCGAAGTACCTTACGGCGGGAATTATGGTATTTGACAATACAGAATTGCAGTCAGTTGTTCATCGCTGTGAACAATGCATTGTTGCAGGCCGCCTATACTTTGAATAGTTGTGACTTTAAGTGTGAAAATGCCATGTGATTCTATCTCAAATGATAATAGAATTATCAGCATTCGAAGTGGGTATGCATTATTTTAATATTTTAGTTAGTCTTGATCACCATAGAGACCAGCTGAATGCACGATTTACTGTTCTTTTACAGCATGTTTTTCAACGTTACAGCAACGCACGTTTTTTTTTTTTTTTTTTTTGTAAGAAAAAACTAACTCTTACACGACGAGGTGGTTTTTCCAAGTTTGACACAAAGAATTTTCTGTCGCTTTGAGTTTTTATATAGACATTTAAACAAATAAAGAGGGGAAACCCGAGAGATGCAAACAGTAAATAAATAAACTGAGTTGGCAGGGAGGATAGTGTAATTCGCTTCCGTAGCTAGGCGGTGGTGCCGTTTGGAAGGTTCTGGGTTCGACTCTCCGGTAAGCCACTCACTTCTGTTGTTTTTCTGTTGTCTAGTTTTCTACTTCTTTACTTGAAACATACCTTTATGTGTGTAATTTTTATGAGTTTTCATATAGTTTTATAGTTTTTGAATTATTTCTTTTCAAGCTATTTAAACGTTGAGTACTGTTATACATAGTATACTAACTGTTATACATAGTATGCTATGGACCCTTGAAGGAAAGCGAAAGAGAGGCCGACCAAAAACAACTTGGCGGAGAACTGTGGAGGCCGAGATGCAAAGAACGAACCAGAGCTGGGACACTGCACGAAGGATGGCCACCGACCGAGCAAAGTTAAAGCAGTTTGTTGCTGCCCCACAAGACGCCACCAGGCGTGATGACCACTGACTGCTTTGACAGTCGGCGGCTGAGGATCAAAGAAGAAGACTGATATACATAGTCGCAAAGGAAATTGAAGAAGGATTTTAAAATTGAGAAAACAACACAAAAACTTTGTTCATATATACCGGCCCCGAAACTGGCCTTGTCACGAACGCCTGGGAAAATCGGCCATGAATACTGGCCTCTCGCCCTTTAAGATTAAGTTAATAAGGCAAGACGTTTGGTGAGAAACAAATAGGCTACTGGCGGCACAAGACATATAAGAGATACACAAACTGACTGAAAAGTCACTCCCTATTTGTCAGTGTTTATTTCTTCACTCTTATGCAACTGATTTATATGAAACAAAGAGAAGAATGAACCGCTGTTTTGTTACATCAAATGTTGGGTGACATTAACATAATACAGCTCAGAGTCAGATCCGGCCTGTTCAACACATGACGTCATAGTTGACAACAATTTTTGCTCGCTCTCTTGTAATGGCGGTTTATTTGCCAGTTTAGATTTTATTTTGTTTCTAAAAAAAAGACTAAAATATATTAGTCCAGTGTCAAATGGCAATTAATACTCCTTATTTTGACATTTGCTTCATGCATTTCAGTTAGAAACACATGAAGATATAAACATGTAATAATACGGAATGACTTCTTAAGCACCTTGTAGTAAAGCGTTCAGTGGCATGTTAGTGCCCCAACAGCCATCTAGGACAGGAGTTATCATCGTGGGTCATATCTTCCCCCCCCCCCCCCCTTTCCCCTTTAGAGTCATGCCATATTTCTAGGGGGCCACATTAAGATGGTAACGTACACTTTTTCCAGCTAACAACGACTATCAGGGGGGCCCACAGATGTAAATGAGGCTCATAAGGGTGTCATGAGCACACACACAAAAAACAAAGGTTGAGAACCCCTGATCTAGGTTACAGGACCAAAGAAGGAAGGAATGGTCTCTGAGATACCGAGTTTTTCTCTTCTCTCCACACTTCTCTTTTTTTTTTTTTTTTTTTTTCCTGCAACCTCAACTGACGCTTTTTTTGTAAAATCCAGAGCTAAATGCGGTCTTGGAACTGTATTGAGAACAAATATTAAAATCAGCATAATGTTAATTTTTCTTTAAAAATTTTGACCTCCAGAGAATGCCCGTGCAGTACAATACGTATCAATCTGTCCAGAGGTTTTCAAACTGTGCGTCGCGGCTCCCAGGGGCGTCGCCGCCCTCGGCTAAGGGCGTCGCGGTGGCTTGGGAAAAGTGTTGGGCTCGATATTATGAGCCAAGGTCCATCAATAAATATAGATCTTCGTAGGACGACATGTTTCCGCCGAGGTATTATTACATGTACCAATACGTGTCATTAGGTACTAGAAGTTATTGACAAATGCACCATAAAACTCCAGAGCAGGTCTATGTTACGAACAGCTGATCACTAACTCTGATGTCATCATGGCGGATGTTGGTGTAAAATATGCACATTCAGAAGTCATTAATATCTTTTTGGGTACAATTGCTTATATATAATATATAGTATAGAGAGGAGCCGCGGTGATTTATGCACAGGTCAAGGGAGCCGCGGACCAAAAAAGTTTGAAAACCTCTGAATCAGTCAATACCCTTTAGCTCCCTAAGAAGTATAGACCTTCAACTAATACATGCCAAGCCCTCCTGTCACGTGCTATCTTAGTTGGCTGAGTTTTATTTTCCTTAGTTGACCTGTCCATGTTTGTTGAAGTTTTTGTGGTTTAACATTTTTTTAAAAACAGAATGGGGAAACATGTACCATCTTCTTCTCCCAATCCCCCCTCCCCACTCCCCCTCTGGCCCCCCCCCCTTCCCCCCAGTAACTTTTTACGACATGTATAGTAGGGAACAGTGTTACTATTCTTTGCTTCCCTTTCGGGCCCCGTTCACACACGGGTGACAATATCCATGCCTGTGGCTTACTTTGGTACATTCTACGACGCCAGTGAACTGGCGTGTTCTGTGATACTGTCCAGATTACAAATCTTTACCTTAACGGGAGACAGGTTTCACATTACACCCAACCTCCTACCACCCCGCAATTGACGTTTGTGCAGAGAAACCCAGTTTATGTTTAGCATTGTTTGTACTCTGTTCTTGCATTAATAATTGTTTGCCCTTAAACTCGGCGTAACCAGGCCCCAACTCGCCATAATAATCAGGTTGCCTGCTATTATACAATACTGGCTCGTTGCTTTGTTTTTCGAAGGCATATTTTTATCACACCGCGTAACTCTTTACAAAGATGTTTTTTTTGTTTGTTTTTTTGTCGTTGGGCTTAAAAAGAAAGAGGGCGGGCGTAGGCGTAATGGAGGAGGTAGTAGAACTAGACGTCGTGTCATTGCTTCTGGGCCTGCGTAGGTGCTTTTAATTTTCGAACCTGAAAATTTAAAGAGAGAGAGAGAGAGAGAGAGAGAGAGAGAGAGAGAGAGAGAGAGAGAGAGAGAGAGAGAGAGAGAGAGAGAGAGAGAGAGAGAGAGAGAGAGATCTTCTTGACTCGTATCTCACTTCTTATTGTTTATCTTTCGTAGACCACATCTATTTCTGTCATTATGTTGGAGGCCTGTCTCAAGCTTCTCTTCTTACCATACAGCATTGACTTCCCCTGTTGTGTTATGAGCGTTCATAATTAATATCTTTGGTTTGTTCTTTAGAAAAGTCCATGAGTAATGGGTAGGTATATTCGGTGAGAATTCAATCAACACAAAACAACTTCCTCTTGGTACTCATCTTCAAGGGAACACCGTATTAATTTATACTATATCTTATTAATGTCCCCATTTTTTCCCCTACAGATTCAACACCGAGCAATACTGGTATTTAATTCAGACAGGCCCATTGTGTCTAAACCTCTTCCCTTTCCCATCCTGCAGAATAGTTTCCTCCAAACTGTTCCCGAAATGAGGGCCATTGTTTTAAAAATGTCACCTAACCTTTGCTAATATTCTTGTTTTTCAATTTCACCCTCTAACACTCCACTTGGAAGGGTATTCGCTGATAAGACTGGATATTGTCGTGTTTCTCTGTGTGGTTGTGAGCGCGCACTGATGTGTTTGTGCCTGTGTGTACACTCTTTGTTTGGGCATGAAATATGGTCAACACTGATAAGTGGTCCCGTGTGATTTTTGTTTGTGCAAATTCTTAGCATATCCCTTTTGGACCCATTGGCGTGGTTCAACACTACGCCCTAAACAAAACCCCTTACGCCCTTGGGTTTAGAATTTGTCGAACAGTCTGGAACAAAACTAGTTGTAGACGTGTTTGTTTTCCACTTCCACACAAAGGTAAAGAGTTATTGACATATCCGCGTAGTTAAGGCCCGGTCTTGCACGTTTTCACATCGGTGCTGTACATGACTGGTGTAAAGTGTTGTTAGGCCGGGCCCATGTAGTACGTTAAAAAAATTGGGATAGTTAGCGCGCAAACGTGCTCAGACAAACATGTATATATACACATAAACTTACATAGTATCTTGTTTGAAGAAGTAGAAGTAATATGTACCAGCAGTCGGAAGATAAAACTGCAGATTGTGGAAAAAAAGTTGGAAGTATCGAGCGTTCCGGAGTATTTAAATATTAGACAAACATAAAGGTATGTTTTCAGGCACTCGTAAGAAAATAAAGAAGTAGAACACTAGACAACAGAAAAACAACAGACAACTTCTTTATTTCTTACGAGTGCCTGAAAACATACCTTTATGTTTGTCTAATATTTATTTACTGTTTACAGGCCTCGGGTTTCCCTTCCTTATGTGTTCCGGAGTATTCAATCTTGGTCCGTCCAAGAGACAACATGGTCTCGTTGCAAGAAAAGACCAACCGAGCACATAATTGAGCATATAATTCTTTGACAAGTGCTTATTTGAGGAACATATATTGAGATCATAATAAGAATAAAAAAAGGCAAGCGTAGCTTTCATTGAATTGAGAAATGTATGGGAATTAAAAGAAATCGTCCGACGCCAATATCTAGAACTGCTATGCTATGGACCCCCAGAGGGATGACGAAAGAGAGGGTGACCAAAAACAGCTTGTCGGAGAACTGTGGAGGCCGAGGTGCCTGGCATCAACCTGAGTTGGGGCACCACATGAAGGGTGACTGCCGACTGAGTAAAGCGGAAACAGTTTGTTGCTGCCCTACAATACGCTACCAGGTATGACGGCCACTGACTGCTTTGACGGCCAACGGCTAAAGGTCCAAGGAAGAAGTCAATAATTTTAAAAAAAAAATCTTCAACTCAAATGTCAAGTCATTTCTATTGCCTGACTCTGAAACATGATGTACAACAAAAGCAACAACCAGGAAGTTGTATACGTTCACAAATTAGTGCTTGCGCAAGCCAGAATGATTGAAATTGTATAAGATCACCAATGGGGAACTGATGGAATGAACCAAATACCAGTGGAATAACATATGAGGAGAATACGCTAGCATTGAGTAGGACAACCATTGAGAAACCCCATTGATAGTATTACAAGGCAGTCCTTGTTGTAGAACCCACAGGATAAGACACGGAGGCCAATACAAAAAATATACGACGAAGAAACCTGGAGACAGAAACGACAGGGGATAGGAAGACATGGAACGACCTTTAACGGACGTCAGAGAGGACAGAAAGGTGCGGACGTCAGAGACAGAAAGGTGCGGACGTCAGAGAGGACAGAAAGGTGCGGATGTCAGAGAGGACAGAAAGATGCGGACGTCAGAGAGGACAGAAAGGTACGGATGTCAGAGAGGACAGAAAGGTACGGATGTCAGAGAGGACAGAAAGGTGCGGACGTAAGAGAGGACAGAAAGGTGCGGACGTCAGAGAGGACAGAAAGGTACGGATGTCAGAGGACAGAAAGGTGCGGACGTCAGAGAGGACAGAAAGGTATGGATGTAAGAGGACAGAAAGGTACGGACGTCAGAGGACAGAAAGGTACGGACGTCAGAGGACAGAAAGGTACGGACGTCAGAGGACAGAAAGGTACAGATGTCAGAGGACAGAAAAGGTACGGATGTCAGAGGACATAAAAGTACGGATGTCAGAGGACATAAAAGTACGGATGTCAGAGGACAGAAAGGTACGGATGTCAGAGTACAGAAAGGTACGGATGTCAGAGGACAGAATGGTACGGATGTCAGAGGACAGAAAAGGTACGGATGTCAGAGGACAGAAAAGGTACGGATGTCAGAGGACAGAAAGGTACGGATGTCAGGACAGAAAGGTACGGATGTCAGAGGACAGACAGGTATGGATGTCAGAGGACAGAAAGGTATGGATGTCAGAGGACAGAAAGGTACGGACGTCAGAGGACAGAAAGGTACAGATGTCAGAGGACAGAAAAGGTACGGATAGAGGACAGAAAAGGTATGGATAGAGGACAGAAAGGTACGGATGTCGGAGGACAGAAAGGTACGGATGTCAGAGGACAGAAAGGTACAGATGTCAGAGGACAGAAAAGGTACGGATGTCAGAGGACAGAAAGGTACGGATGTCAGACGACCGAAAAGGTGCGGACGTCAGAGGACAGAAAAGGTACGGACGTCAGAGGACAGAAAGGTACGGACGTCAGAGGACAGAAAGGTATGGATGTCAGAGGACAGAAAGGTACGGATGTCAGAGGACAGAAAGGTACGGATGTCAGAGGACAGAAAGGTACGGATGTCAGAGGACAGAAAGGTACGGATGTCAGAGGACAGAAAGGTACGGATGTCAGAGGACAGAAAGGTACGGACGTCAGAGGACAGAAAGGTACGGACGTCAGAGGACAGAAAGGTACGGATGTCAGAGGACAGAAAAGGTACGGACGTCAGAGGACAGAAAGGTACGGATGTCAGAGGACAGAAAGGTACGGATGTCAGAGGACAGAAAGGTACGGATGTCAGAGGACAGAAAAGGTCCGGATGTCAGAGGACAGAAAGGTACAGACGTCAGAGGACAGAAAGGTACAGACGTCAGAGGACATAAAAGTACGGACGTCAGAGGACTGAAAGGTCCGGATGTCAGAGGACAGAAAGGTACGGATGTCAGAGGACAGAAAGGTACAGATGTCAGAGGACAGAAAGGTACGGGTATCAGAGGACAGAAAGGTACGGGTGTCAGAGGACAGAAAGGTACGGACGTCAGAGGACAGAAAAGGTATGGATGTCAGAGGACAGAAAAGGTACGGATGTCAGAGGACAGAAAGGTACGGATGTCAGAGGACAGAAAAGGTACGGATGTCAGAGGACAGAAAGGTACGGATGTCAGAGGACAGAAAAGGTACGGATGTCAGAGGACAGAAAGGTAATGATGATTATCAGTGCGTATAATCTTCATATACTTTCGTTGTATTTTAGGTATTCACGAACCATCCCTTACAACCTTGCCATCCGTGCTAACACTGCAGTAAAATCTACGTCCTTGAAGTCCGGCGCCATTATGTAGTCATTAACAGCCAGTTTCCAACTGCTTAGATTCCGAATTTTCACAGTTAACTCCCTTCAGTTCCTTTTTCTCGTGTTCTGTGTTCTATCTATCTATCTGTTACAATGTTGAGATTTTATTTTATTTTTTTTTGTATTTTATTTTGTTATTTTATTATTTAAGTAATATTTAAGATTCGTGTGGGAATAAATGGGTTCAGTATGGAAGACGAGAGAAAGGAAGGCGGAATGTTAGACGAGCCTGCGTGCCCAATTTTAAACCCTTTGAAAATAAAGTTCGTTCTATCTATCTATCTATCTATCTATCTATCTATCTATCTATCTATCTATCTATCTATCTATCTATCTATCTATCTATCTATCTATCTATCTATCTATCTATCTTTCTGTCTCTCTACCTACCTACCTACCTATCTATCTATCTATCTATCTCTATCGATCTATCTATCTATCTATCTAACTATCTCGCGCGCTTTCTCTCTCCCCCTCCCCTTTAAAAAAATTATTTCACAGTCTGAATATTTCATCGTTTTTTTTTTCCTATTAACACTTTAAAAAAAAAAAATTAACAACTGCTTCTACCAACACAACGTTTCTCATTTGTGTTTCCTCGTCAAAGTTACCGAGCCCCATTGGTCATTTAAGAAATAATTTATCATCATGACGTTCCTTACAAACTGACATAGGCTATCTCATCTCTTCAGTTCTCTGACTCAGATAAACTCTTGGGTCTCTACTTGTCATTCTCTCAAATAACATGTTCTTCTTGTTTGCTTAGTTAAGATATTTTTCATCACTTAATTTCTAATGAATATGGATTGTTGTTGTCTTAATGCTTACAAAAACTGTCATTGGGATTATTAAATCTCACTCTCTCTCTATTCCCGTGTAAACATCCAGTGCTAAGCTTCCCTGGCAACTCAGGGCCCCGGGTGTAGAGAAGGGGGGAAGAAAAAACTGATAAAAAGTAAACAAGAGCAACTAATGCCATTTTCTTTATTGTGACTCGCTGACTCACACGAACTCGGCTAGTGCAGACAACCGGGGCTGATCAAAACTACACGGGATTATCGCATAGGTACTGGTCGATGAGGATGTCTTGCTTTGGCTTCCATAGAACAACAAGCAAACGGACTCATCTTGGCACCAACTTTGGAGAATTTCATACCCGGAGGACGCCAAAGAGTTGTGAGGCGCTGCAAGGGAGATAACGCAGACAATATTTCTTCCATCACGACGCGCGAGTCTTTGTTGACCTGCACGTGTTACTCTGAAGTTGTGTGAAGAGGAAGTTTGGCGAGTTAAATGAAATCATTTTTGGTGCAGTAAATACGACAAATGTTTTCTTAAACGTGTAGATCTCCAAGAATGTTAGAGAAAATACTTAGGAAAAAATAATAATTTATGACAACGGACTAAGTCTGGGTAGCAAGAAAATTGAGGTGATGGTTATCGTTAAGTAAACACACATTTACTCCCCCAAGTAAACACACATTTACTCCCCCAAGTAAACACACATTTACTCCCCTCCCCCTTTTTCTGTCTTTATTTGTCCTACTATCCCTGCCATACAGTTTTGATGGAGAGATTCCCTCTTTAACGTTTCATTTGGCTGTAAGACGGTGTATTATTTTCTTAGACTTTTTAGCGATTGTTGTATTGGTCTTTGTACTTGACTTTTGTCAATCCACTGTTGCCGTGACGCGAACAGAGCATCTGAAGTTTGTCTTCTTGAGCCAGATGTACCCCACTGGTCGCTGTGAGCCCATGTTGTTCTAGGATTTGGCCTTCATTCGCCCTAATTTCTGATGAGTTAGCAATGAAGGCGATTTAGGATGATCAGCCAGTTTTAACTGTGACCACTTCCAGTTAGAAATAGAACAGGGTTGAAGCTAGGATACACTGAGGAAACAAAGAAGATTGGCCTAACAGTAATACCATCTGATGGAAGATTCACAACAGTAATACCATCTGATGGAAGATTCACAACAGTAATACCATCTGATGGAAGATTCACAACAGTAATACCATCTGATGGAAGATTCACAACAGTAATACCATCTGGTGGAAGATTCACAACAGTAATACCATCTGATGGAAGATTCACAACAGTAATACCATCTGATGGAAGATTCACAACAGGAATACCATCTGATGGAAGATTCACAACAGTAATACCATCTGATGGAAGATTCACAACAGTAATACCATCTGATGGAAGATTCACAACAGTAATACCATCTGGTGGAAGATTCACAACAGAAATACAGGGTGTCCTAAAAGTTACTGTGCAGTAAAGTACCTCGTACAACGATGCGGTACCACGCAGCAGTTTCTTCTACAGCAGATGTTGGAAATGTCCACCATGGGCCTCAAGACATGTCTGAACACGCTTCTTCATATTGTCGAAGGTCACGCCTAGGGTAGAATGGACAACTCTCACATCAAAAGCGCTACTCTAGGTTGCCGTATATTCAAGTGCACAGTAACTTTTCGGACACCCTGTATAATGCAGAATTACACTTAGCAAGGTGGGGGAACATCAGAAAACACATTGAACATCGTATTTTGCTAATGGTTTTAAAAATAATAATTTCGCTGGCATACACGCTGTCTGTAATATTAAACAGATTAAAATAAATAAATACTGAAATTTGTGAACGAATGATGAAGTTGGCAGGGATGACTAAAAAAAAAATTGTGTATCGGATTCATAAGAAGATAGGCTGTCAGTTAAAGTAGGTAGAAACAGTGCATATTTAGCGGATTATATTTTCGGCATATGGAAAATGGAACGTATCTTCACAGCAGACTCTAAGAAGAGAGAACTTCGGTTGGTTTAAAAATGTATTTTGGAGCAAGTTGTTTCAGACCGAAGTAGATGTTCACAAAAAAAAAAAAAAAGACAGTAACAGAGAGACACCGCTAACCTCAGTCAAAATGGGAAATCGTGATGATGATAATAATGGCGGTGATAGATCGTCGTATACATTTGACTGGCAACGTCATTGCGTAAACAATTTGATACAAAAACTCCCATTACAAGAGCATATGAATGCTTTGATATAGACTTCCTGTAAGAAGATTAGTTGCAGTAATTGTAAGAATTTCAAAAAAAGTAAGACCTTTCATCGCATTGAGAAACATGGAAATCAGGAGAAATCAAGTCAAAAATAAAAAATCTGAAACTCATTTGTCCAGTAGGTCCTCCTATTGTATGGCTCTGAAACACTGAAAACAGCAAAAAACAAGAATCAAACAGGTACAGACATTCATAAATGGGTGCTTGCATAGAATAGAAGGAATGAAATGGTATGACCAAGATCTCCAAAGTGGAACTGGTGAAAAGAATCAGACAAGTACCAGTGAAGCAAGAGATGAGAGGAAACGCTGGAGATGGATAGGACACACACTGAGGAAACCTGTTGATCCCCAGGGAAAGAGAGTTGGATAAGAGAACTGGGAACAGAAGTGAAAAGGATGAGGCAGACATATAAAGAACTAGAGCGGATGGCACGCAACAGGAGGACTTGGCATGTGTTTGTTAGGCCTATGCTCCTTGGGGAGCTAAAATGTATTGATTGAATGGCTCTATGCATCATAAGGAGAGAAAAGAGAAATGAAGGAATGAATATATCGCCATACGTGAATGTATGTGTGGTATCTTCTTCTTCTGCGTTCGTCCTGAAAAGGACGTTGGTTACGTTGTGTCGCCGTTTACAGCAACCCTGCGATATTTACGCCTGTCGGCCCGACACATCCGGTTTCAGCATGACATTTTTGGGACCGGGTTAGCCTTCCCTCTTCGATCCCTACTGTCTCAGCTAGACTTGCAGTGATGCAGCCTGTTTCCAGGACCACCACTTGGAGGTGGAGTAGGGTCTTGGTCAGCTCTGGTTCGCTGACCCTGACGCAAGCAGTCATATGGGTCGCTGACCGCAATTATCACTGTTGCGTATGTGTGGTATGATTTCACTCGTAATGTTTCTACTTGCTCCCTCCAGGATCATGTGGTCACTAGTCCATCTAGTCCCCCCTTGTAGGAAGCCTGCGCCAAATTATTCTTCTGCTCTTGAAGCGGTGGTGTTTGTATCAATTTGTTTCACATAATGAGGCTTCAAGCCCACATGCCCAGCCATATATTAGTTGCTTCTTTCGACATGCTTGAAGGAGTAGTAGTCGTATACAACAGGTGAAGTCAGTTCCAGTCTTAGTCAAGCCTTGGTAAAGGTGTTTAGGTTGATAATAAAACGACTGTGTATGATATCTTCATTTTGCTCACGATTTCCTGGAAATGATGTGAAATATTGATTTATTTTAAAAGAGAGAGAGAGAGAGAGAGAGAGAGAGAGAGAGAGAGAGAGAGAGAGAGAGAGAGCAACTTAAAACAATGAACACTGTTGAGGATATTGGTTGAGGGAAACATAGACATGTGTGTTGCGGGTTGTTTTAGTGTATTATTATGGATGGTTAATAATCTTGAGTATCGTGCTTATGGATGTTTGCGAATGGTTTGGGGTTGTCAAGAAAATTACAGTTCATGCACGGACTCCAACACCTGGTTGATCTTTGGGTCCACAAATACCGGCATATTTATTATGAGTTTATTATTAGTATTACAAGTTCATTTGAAAGCATGAATTACATTAATAATTTGAAAGCTCCTACAGTCCTCCTTGGAACATGACACATCTGGAATATTTACTACGCAGTGCCATCATGGAATCACTGAAGTATCGAACCCCAGACGTGGAGTTAATATATATATATATATATATATATATATATATATATATATATATATATATATATATATATATATATATATATATATATATATATATATATATATTTTTATATATTAAATTGCCAGAGCAATACTTCTCTGTGAAAATACTTCCTCGAATTCAATCCTTCTGTTCGGAATCATATATAACATCAGTGGTGACCTTCGCACAATATACAGCCACGTAGAAGAGTAGATACTCTTAAAATAAGGAGCAACAGCTTTGACGTCCTTCTTGATCAAAATCTGATAACGAAAGGCCCCGTCTAACGGTTTGCATAAATTATGTTAAGCACCAAAACAACGTCATCATACACAAGTGACGTCAGACTAATATCGCGTTCATTTAACATTTATATAAGTGCAAAATACATCATGCTGGCCGCGAATAGAACTGTTAGCGCGTAGATTAACTGATAACAGAACTAAACATGGTCAACATGTAAATACATGATTTTTTTTTTTTTTTTTTTTTTTTTTTTTTGCGTACGCCCGCTAATACTCGAGGCGAAATCTCAGGTTATTACTATGTCTAACCTGACATTGATTTTACGTGAGTATCCCTTTTTACTTGTACAGAGACAGGTGTCCCTCGCCATTCAGGCAAATACTCTCCGATTTCGGAGGTACCCATTGCAGCTGGGTCGGCTCAGGAGCCGCCAATCCCTGGTCGACAACACTCCTTCAAATGTCCTCGCCAGGTCTCGAGTTAATCCAGTCCAATTCCCGGTCGACGAAAAATCCTCAAATGCCGTCGCCCGGGTTTGATCCTGAATCACCCGGTCGCCAGAGCGGTGTTGTAACCACTACGCTAGCGCGGCTCCTAAATACATGATAAATCCATCTTTAACAATGTGTAATGAGACAAGAAAGGGATAGTGAATTATGAGTGGGAGAGGACAGGGAGTTCTTAAACAGAATGAGATGACTTATTTTCCCTTTGCCTGTCAATCACGTCGTGGAAAATGGTGAAGAAAACTTGTTCGTAGACTATTGCTTAGAATAACCAGAACACTATTTCTCAACAGGCGGCCTGCAGGCATCAGGAGGTCAGCAAGTTATTGTCCACTGTGGTCCGAGTTGAGCCAGGATTATAATTTTGATGAGATAACTTTGTTTGAGTGTGTTGTATTTAGCAGCTTGCTTCAGTACTTTATTAGTGTGCGGTATGGTCAAGAAAATATGGGCCTGTGGTGTGCATGGGCAGACACCACATAGCCTAATACCATATTACCAATATGCCGCAGTAACGGGATCCTTTACCCCTCCTTTGCCCTGTCAGTATTTTAGTTCGTCTAAAAAAAGGTTAAAGGTAGTTCCGTATCAGCCGCTGGTGTAAGGGAGTGAAGTGTTAGAGACTTCACAGTGCCAGGCTTTGGCTTTATAAGGTAACCGGTTACCTATCTTACTGGTTTTACCTTCATTGACTCAAGAGTAGAGTAAGATACGCATCTACAGCTGGATACACTGGAATGTGTGACACTACCAAGTTTCAAACCCTTGTTTGTTTTTTTTTTAAAATAACATTTTGCCTCGTTTTAGTAGGCGCGTCCCGTTCAACCTAGCCGGTTATATTAGAACGCATGTCCAAATATAAAAGACCTTTTAGGTCTCGAGAATTAGAACAATTTCAAACCCAACTTTGACTCGAGAACAAGAGTTGTAACCACTCTGCAACTTGACGTACATTTAGTTGGTCTATATTCATTTGGTACCTCAATTTTAAGAAATATTCACTGATTTAGCGGCACTTCTAAAGATGTCTACGCTACCTCATAGTTTAGACATAATAATATCCCTGCCTTGCAGTTTTAGTGGAGAGAATCAGTGTGGCCCTCTTTAACGTTTCTTATGGCTGTATGACGGTGTATTATTTCCTCAAGCTGTTTAGCCAACCCTCTATCCTTTGTTGTATTGGTCTTTGTACTTTACTTTTTCGATCCACTTGCCGTGATGCGTATAGTTTGCGTTCTTGAGCCAGATAATGACTTTACATTGAAGGAATAAGAAGAGTTGTAAATGCAAAAGGAATAAGAAGAGCTGTAAATGCCACAGGAAAAGAAAAGCAAACAATGAAAAGAACGAGAAATAGCAACAAAGAAGATATCGAACAAACAGAATAACAAAGAATTAACACTTTAGAATAATGCACACACAAAAAAACAAAGAAACAAACAAATTTGTTCCAGCTCACGTGAATGAAAGAAGCCATAAAACAAGCATAAGAAACTTTAACAAGAATAGAAACATAAAATTTAGAAATAAAAGGAATTATTTATCAAAGAAATATGTCAGAGATTCAAAATTTGTTACATTTAAGATAGCAGTTTTATTTAAGACAATCAGGAACAAAGGGGAATGTGAAACGACAAACACAAACTTATAAAAGTATTGCTTGAAAATATCGTTGCCATAAAAGCAGTGCCACATTCATTCACTAACAAAATCTTTCTAATTCGTGCATCAGGTGGAACATAGTAGACAAAGAGTGAGCACTAGTGTGAGATCTCTGCTCACGTGACCAGTAGAGAGGAAGAAAGGACTGAGAGATAGGTATAGTTGATGTGAAGGAGGATGAATAAAAAAAACACTCATTGGGTGAGAAATTGATAATTATTGACAGCAACTATCGGTGCGCCCTGGTGCGTTCTTGTTGTTCCTGGTGGTCTGTGTTGCTAAACAAAGATCTCTCCTGCACCTGCAGGTACATTGGCTTGTTATTCCAGGGGATCTGTTGATAAAGACGACAACATTTATTTTACTTATTTGTTTTGCTGGCCGGAATGTACCCGATGTCGCCCGGTTCGCCCGTTTCAGGTGTTGGCTTGACTATGATGGGAGAAACTTGGGTGGGACGAAAACGAGGGAGATGAGGTTTCATTTAGAAAAATCGGCATTGGAGGTAGGGAATTCACTGGATATGTTGAATGAGAGAAACTTGAGTGTGGAGAACTTCAGTTCTTCTTTAACTTGATATTACGTTTTCAACACAAACCAAACATTCTCTACCTCACGCTGTTACTTACCTTAGCTGTTTCTGTTTTGTTTAATATAAAATTACGATTCTTTGATGCGGAATTTCAATATAAAATATTGTTACTAGCTGTTATGTATCTGAATTTGATTTCATAATAAATACTATTTACTATATTTGTGTATTTCCCTAGCCAAGTTCTGTTTTTAACGCATTAAAAAGTGGAGGCTATAAATGTACCACTAAATTAAAGAACGACAAGGGAGGTCAATATGTAACAGGCGGGGAAGACCGGAAATAAAATGAGAATCACTGGCACTGAACACCCCCTTCCCCCCCCCTCAACTCTCAGAGAAAGAGAGTGGAACATGTACAACTAGGATTAATTGAGTCTGAAAACGTCAAGAAATGCGGATGGCTCACATAAAAGGACTGCCAAGATAAATCCAAGTAGCGATGCTCATGGAGACACCGTCTTTGGCCTTTGCATCCAAAAAATATTACATATCCGAGGAAAGCAAGTAGACACTGAGAGAGAGAGAGAGAGAGAGAGAGAGAGAGAGAGAGAGAGAGAGAGAGAGAGAGAGAGAGAGAGAGAGAGAGAGAGAGAGAGAGAGAGAGAGAGAGAGAGAGAGAGAGAGAGAGGTGTGAAACACATTGAGTTTACATATTAGTTGGCCTAAAGGTCTTTTATATTTGGACATACGTCCTAATATAACCGACTATGTTGAACGGGACGCGCCTCGCCAAAACGAAGCAAAATGTTTATTTTGGTTGTGTGTGTTTTAAAAAAAGCACTAAGGTTATTTACCCACATGTATGGCGCATGTACTACACCAGGGCCTCTGATAATACAAAGAAAGAATACGACTTCTGCTCCCTCAGGCATGTCGTACAAGGCGATTATGTGAGGTTGTGCATGATGCTGGCAACCTCATAATGTACAACTAATTGCCACAGAAACCACAGCTGCCAAGGTCATGTAACTGCGGGATGAAGGCTTCCTGCAACGGGATCAGCTACTGTAGTGGCTGCAAGGAGCAAAAAGGAAAATGCTGCTGATGATGATAGTGATAAGGACAGGGTGCAGTACTTACGATATTATGTTTGTACGTTTACGGTAAATGTATTCCCATAGCAGATGCTGCCATAGAGTAGAGAAGTGTTAGAGACTTCGTACTCGTTCCAGCTTTGTGGGGTGACCAGTTCCCTTCCTCGCTGTCTTTGCCTTCCCTAACTCAAGAGCAGAGTCAGTTATCCATTTACAGCTGGGCAGACTGGGGCGTGATGCTACCTGGTTTCGATCCCAGAACCTTGGTTACTTTGCCGCGAGAGGCAAGCGCTATCTGTATATACTAATATATGTATACTTTCTTGGTCTTGTGTTTCAGTATAAATATTCTTTATTTTTAGTGTTCCATCCTTTTTAAATGTATACTCTATGTGGGCGAAAACCGAAAGTTGATCTAGGTGGCGTTCTTCAACTAATAAAGGAAAATTACATCTAGACGGGACCAAAACAACCTAGATCTAGGTGAATCCACCTAGGAGTGGCAACGCTGACTGTTTCCCTTCGGTCCAACGCCACGTAATGGTATCTGCACTTGTCCTACAAAAGAGCGCTGAGCTTTTGCAAGTTCATGTTTGTAAGATGTTGCTTCATTCCATATAAGGTGTTCCATTTCTGTGGCCTTGGAGGAAGAAGCATTTTCCTTGCATCGTCGAGTGCCGAGACTTTAAAGATGTAGTGGTCATAGGGGTGACTACACAACTGGCATTCTGTAGTGGGTTGTGTTTTGGATTCTGTTCAAGTGTTTGTTAAATCATTCTTCAGAAAAACTAAGACCCAAGATCTTGATGATGATAAAGATGATGACAGAATAACGATTTCTGACTCAAGTTAACCACTCCATTTCTCGTAGGTCTTAAATCGCCAGTAATCTTGTATACTCGCCAAATCCTTGTCCGTCTTACTGTTTTTAGATCTCTACTTTCGATCTTCCTATGTGTGTGTGGAGGCTTATTCTCCTCGGCTTTCTATTTTCGTGTGTGTTTGTTGTGTGTGACACGGCCCTGTTCTCCACTGCTCCCAATCGTCTTATGTGTGTGGCGGCTTATTCTCCTCGACTTTCTATTTTCGTGTGTGTTTGTTTGTGTGTGACAGGCCCCTGTTCTCCACTGCTCCCAATCTTGTTATGTGTGTGGCGGCTTATTCTCCTCGGCTTTCTATTTTTTTTTTTTTTTGGTGGCACGGCTTTGTTCTCCACTGCTCCCAATCTTCTTATGTATGTGTTTACGTATGGTGAGGCCTTTTTCTCCCCTGCTCCCTTTCTTCGTATGTGTGTGGCGTCCTTTGTCTCCTGTTTCCCGTCTTCCTGTATGTGTTTGTGGCAGTAGAAAAAAAACAATAATATAGACACCATCTTTCTTCACCCAGCAGTACAAATTGTGGCTTGTTGATTGTTGTTCAGGCTTGTTGTTCATCGCGTCCTTGTTATTGTTAGACTGTTGAATCAGGTGCACCAGGGCAGAATAATTGGAAAGGGGGTTGGGGGGGGGGGGGGGGGGGGGAAGGGAAGACGCATAAATTGAGAGGGAAGAAACCCGTCTTAAGCTTTTATCTAAGTCACCTAGCTACGTGTTAGGAAGAGCGGAAAAGTTTCATATTAATTATATCCCCCCCCCCCCCCCCCTTCTTCCCTCTTCCACTTTCCTCCTGCTCCTCCTCTTAATGTTTTCTTCTTCTCCATCTTAATCACCCTCTACTTTTTCTTTTTTCTTATTCATGCTCGCCTTCCTTCATCATTTTCCTTGCCGTCGTCATTTTTCTTTCTCTTCTTTAATAGTCCTCGTCTACTTCCTCGTACTAGTTATCTTTTTGTCCGTCTTCTACATGCTTTATTCTTCTCTACTTCCTTCTTTTCTGTGTGTGTATGTATTTGAGTGTACATGGGTGCGTGTGTTCAATTACTAAATGCAGTGCTAATATAAATTACAAATAATATGGGAATTAATATTATTGCAGGTAGAGATTTTGAAAGGCAATAATGAATATTTCCTTACCCTGATGAAACAGAGATTTCGTTCGTTCATCCTTCTCCTCTCCATAACGTTTCCTCCTATTCCGTCCTTCTCCAACTTTTCTTACTGCTGCTTCTCAATCCCCCTTTTCCTCTCGACTCCCTCATCCTTCTCATCACGTACGTTGATTGTCCTTCTCACTGTCGATACCTACAGACGATAATCTCTTTTCCTGTCTCGCCCATCTCCCGCACTCATTCCCAGCCCTGACATCATCCATCGAGCAGTCAAAAGGTAATGTATGTGATATGTGAGCTTGTTTACAATTCATACATGTAAATAAATAACCTGTGCTTGGCATCTCTAGTCAATAAATATAAAGCTATGTTTCCCTGACGTAATGAGTCAGTCGAGTGCAGTATGTACATATATACATCTTCACCAGATCATGAAGTGACGGGTTTTTTAAAATGTACTAAGTGTTTAAACCAGGGCTTCGTAGTCGGCAGTCGGAGATGTAGTCGGTCGTTAGTTCTTTTTTTTTTTAAGTGGAGTCGGTAAAAATGTCCCGACTCCGAATTTTACCAGACCTAAGCCCTGGCAGGTCCTTTGTTTTTTTAATAACCAATTAAATTTAAATTTAAAAAAAACTTAGTACATTTTAAAATACTTTTTGAGTTTTTATTTTGTATTATTGTATGAATGAAGAAATATGCCATACTCTTACATATAACTGCCTATGAGTGCATAATTTTATGCCATATGACTAGTGAAAAAACGAGAAAGTCGTAGTCGGACTTCTAAAATTTCAGGAGTCGGATTGGAAAATTTGTTGGCCGACTCCATAACCCTGGTTTAAACATAAATTATACGTACAGCTCCTCGCATGTAGCCAGATTCGTTAGGTCAGACAGAGATAGCGAGGGAACCTTAAAGAAATTTAGAATAACAGAGAGACAAGAAAAGTACGTAAGCAAGCAAACTGAGAGTGCAAGACTAGACAAACTGTGGCTAGACAGCCAAATGGCTGGAGAAGAGTGTGGCCTGAAATCTGAAACAAAGCCATCGTTAAAGAAGACAGGAATCGGATCGTGTTAGCGGCTGCGAGCTTTAGGGGTTCGATACACTAATGAAGCTAATAGGCAGATGATAACACTATATGTAATTTCTCGCCGTACGAGTTGGTCAGAATTGTGGAAACGTGCTGTTTTTAACAGGACAGTAGCGCCGCCTCACTGCGGTTTGTGTGTCCATACCTGGCTCGATCATCATTTCTCAGGGCACTGAATAGTCCGGCGTGGTCCTGTTAAGTGACAGCCCCGGTCCCATTTTTTTACACCACCACCCCCCTGGATTTTTTCTATGTTTCCCTATTTTTTTTACTCACCCTGTGCATTCCAGCGGTTCACGATACTGATTTGGCTGAGCAAAGTCACGGAATTTTGGAAGCTACGTAGCAACTGATTTTTGTTATACTGCTTTTCTAGCTATCAGTTTCATAGTGAATTATCACTGATGTCAGATTTCCTCTCGCTGACCTGATCTCATGCTTACTGTCTTGTCTAATGTCTGCGAGCTGTGCTCTAAGCGTCCAGTGTCATTATTGGTTTACGTACTTGCAGTAGTGGTTTGCAGTGGCGTAACGACCGCCCTGTTGAAGTAATGATAGGAAAGATCCCACTCGTGACTTCAACTCAACTCGGCAGAAAAGCCACAGGAAAATCCTAGATCTACAATGTAGATAATACCAAAGAGTCTTCAACTTGGTATTGGGTGCAAAAGAGTGACAACCTCAGCAATTCTAGTTATCAACAACAACAATTCTTTTAATTTTCCTTGTTCATATCACAGTTTCCCAAACCTGCTGTATGATGATTGCCTGGGTGAATCCAACGGTGAAATTCTTACCACTGTTGTTGTAGGAAACCCAGTGACACGGTCCTGCCTCCTGGGGGTATTGTAATTACGCTACTAAGCGGCAGCAGAATGTTTCATTGTAACCTGGTCTATCGAAACCATTGAGTCAGTACTGTTTGTTCCCTTGGCTGCGTGGTCAGTGAAAACATTCCTCCATTCACTCTTCTCTCTGCTACTTTTCCATTTCTTTGCAGGTATAGTTGTCCTTCCTTTCAGTCATAGCAGGCTTTTTTTCCCCCTTCATAATGTCATTTGAATTCATTGTCTTTCCTTGCAAGTTCCATGTAAGGGTTTTAACGAGCGTGGCAGAGGGTTAATTACCCTCGTGTGTTGTACAGTTCACTTTTGTTCTGCTTTCTTCTTTCCTGCTAGAAGACTGTGTCTCTGCATCTGTCCAGAGGTCTTCATCTATAAATTCTCTTCTGCATCTTCTTTTGACTTTCAGCTCCTTATTTGGCACAAGCCTTCCTCCTGCCAAGCCTGCCTATCTTGCCCCATGAGCCCGTGTTCTTTCCAGGCTATCGTTACCCCTTTTCTGCCTGCAGCCCATTTCTCATTTATTTTTCGGTCTCCTCTTTTTTATAAAAAGTAACTTGGGGTTTCTAAAACAAGACCTGCCTTGTGGTACTGTGGACTGGTTTCCTTAGTGTTATCGTATCTACAACCTACTTCTAGTGTTATCGTATCTACAACCTACTTCTAGTGTTATCGTATCTACAACCTACTTCTAGTGTTATCGTATCTACAACCTACTTCTAGTGTTGTTGTATCTACAACCTACTTCTAGTGTTATCGTATCTACAACCTACTTCTAGTGTTGTTGTATCTACAACCTACTTCTAGTGTTATCGTATCTACAACCTACTTCTAGTGTTATCGTATCTACAACCTACTTCTAGTGTTATCGTATCTACAACCTACTTCTAGTGTTGTTGTATCTACAACCTACTTCTAGTGTTATCGTATCTACAACCTACTTCTAGTGTTATCGTATCTACAACCTACTTCTAGTGTTGTTGTATCTACAACCTACTTCTAGTGTTATCGTACCTACAACCTACTTCTAGTGTTATCGTATCTACAACCTACTTCTAGTGTTGTTGTATCTACAACTTACTTCTGTTCCTCGACCTTTGTAAACGTTTTTTTTTTTTTAAATAAAATGTTACCTCGTTTTGGCGAAGCGCGTCCCGTTCAACCTTGTCGGTTATATTAGGGCGCATGTTCAAATATAAAAGACCTTTAGGTCTGATGAAGACAATTACCCTTTGTAAAAACAGCAGAAGTGGTGTAAAATAAAGAATAAGGAAATAAAAGCAGCAGTAATAGTAGATCAAAAGTCAAACATTCGAACCAGTTATATATAAATAGCAGTAACAAATGATAATTAACTGTAGCCTTATCGGGTGTAATCAGTAATGGTATAAGATTATAATACCAGTAAACGCCAGTGGCGTATTCTCTATGTGTGTTGTGCGTGCTGCGCACACCTATGCGCGAAGGAAAATAAAAATTTAATTTATTATTCTATAAAATATTTCTCCTCTAAGTTCTGCTTTCGGACCGCACGCATCAGGATAACGGATTTTCCCGCATAGAATCTACGAGTACATCTAGTTTCTTTTTTTTTTTTTTCCTTGCGTCTGGTTATTTGGCTGTGATACCCTGTTCAACCAAAACCCATTTATAAACGGTTATATTTTGGTATATAGGGTGTTATCGCCTTCGCTGGTATCTCGTTCGTAGTCCTGGAGGTTGTTGGTCCTGAAAAGGACCACTAGCTGGCTGTCTGGATGCCTCTTTGTCCGTTTGTGTTGCCGTGTCGCGTTCATGGTGTGTTTTATGTCCTGCTTCACTTCCTGGCTTGTTTGGTTTTGTGTGTTTCTACGCTCCTAGTTTCTGTTGCTTTTGTCTTCTTGCTCTCCTGTATCTGTGACAGTGCTTTTTCAATTATCTTTGGTAGTAGCTGTTCTAGCGTTTCTTCTACTATTTGGTTGTTCGTTTTAGTTTCTCGCGTGCTGTTTGATGACATTTCCTCAATGGCTATTCTTTCTGCTTATATTCTTTTGAGTATTTTTGTGTTTTCTTCTGTCAGCTCTGTCAGCTTCTTGACATCTGCTTCTACATCTAGTTTCAGTTTCACAGAAGCGTTTTATAGTGCAGTTTTTATTGGTTGTACCAATCGCCCGAAGTTTCTCGGGTAATTCCGTCACAATGCGTTCTGGACCGTTCGGATTCACGTCTAAAGACTGGTTTGTGTGAACCGGGGTCATGGGCAGATACGTCAATACAATGCGAACATGCGTGCGGTGGCCTAGCAGCTCTCGAGTTGTAAAAATCGGCTGTGTCCGTCCAGAGTTTTTTGTGATTAATTTTTGTTAGTTGCCGGGAATGCAGATTATTACAGTGACAGTGAGTTTCAAGTTGTAAGTTAATTAGTATTTCGGAGATAATTGACATATACCCCTAATAACTATCGTTGCGTAATTGAATATAGATGGTTTTTAAATTAAGAGGGGAAGAAGTTAAATAGTAGGCGTACATATTCATTTTAAGTAGCAGCACGCCTATCTCGCATTACCAGGATACGCCACTGGTAAACGCCCGAGCCAGCAAGCAGAAAATAACCGCAGCAACAAAGTTATGAAACAACGAAACGACCTTGTCTTGTATTTGTTGCTTATCTAGCCACCATTAAAACATCTCTTTGTTTATATGTTTTTATTTGTCGTGTCCTTGTATCTGCTATATTTTCGTTTCCTATCAGCTCTGCCCCGGTTTAAAAAGTGATGTTTTAAATTTTCCACTGTTTCTTCCCGAGGGAGGGAAATATGTGGTTTTATAAATACAATGGCGATTGTTGCTATTTTCATGACATAGAAGAAAAAAAACAGGCTGTGTTGGAAAACTTGCTTAGAAGGACAGCTTTTGAGCCGATACTTTTATAGATTAGATTGACAGTCTCTGTTTTAGGGGGATAGTTTAGATGTGTCTGTTTATCTAGGTAAGAAATTATGAGCTTGTTTACTTCGCACAATCTGACTCGGATAATTTAACTTTTGTCTTTCGCGTTATTATATGTATGAATGGATGTTGTGTAAATATGTGTTATGGATGGTGTGTAAAATATATGTATGTATGGATGTTGTGTAAATATGTGTTTGTATGGATGTTGTGTAAATATATGTATGTATGGATGTTGTGTAAACATATGTTATGAATGTTGTGTAAATATATGTTATGAATGTTGTGTAAATATATGGATGTTGGATACATATATGTATGTATGGATGTTGTGTAAATATCGGACTGAACGCAATTTAAAGAAGCCTTTTTTTTACAATAGATATTCTTTAAATTGTTCTGCATCTTACGACGCCCTTTTTGTATCGAGATATATATATATTGACGTTAATTAAAAATATATCAATAAATAAGTCACTGGAGTTTCAACAGCACGCAGTGACTGTTTGTATGCACGCGCGTCCGTGTGTTTGTATGTGTGTCATATTCAGTGAATTATGTTGCATGGGCGTGTTGTTGATCAATTTGCGCGGTATGTGTGTCTTTAAAATTTGTTCCTTTGTGTGTCGTGTTTTTATATGTGTGTGCAAAAGGAAGGAAGGAGAGAGAGAGAGAGAGAGAGAGAGAGAGAGAGAGAGAGAGAGAGAGAGAGAGAGAGAGAGAGAGAGAGAGAGAGAGAAGGACCAGTTATATTGGTACCTATACTGGTCCATATATTGACGTGTTCATTAGTGATCACCTAGTCACCTTGTTTAACCTTGTTTGGATCCCATCTCCATCCAACCTTTTGCCAACACGGAAGTAAGCCCATCAACATTTATTTTCCCCCTGGTCATCTGTTGATCTCACGCGCTCCTTTATTCATGTTCGAAGGTAAACAATTAGCGGTCGGATAAATTCAATTGACAGATTGCTTGCTTACATCATACCAAAGTAGCCAATTGTAAACATGTTTATTACACTCCCCCGTGACGTGAGCGGAGATTTGTTTACCAGTTTGGCGCGCGCAGCTGAATTATAAATATCATTGATTGCCTTTGGCGTTACGTTTCTGGTGCTATTCTAGCACCAACAAATAAGCTAACTTACCGAGAGACGCATTGAAACATAGTTCTGTGGCGGTAAACAAGTTTCTGCCCTCAAGTTAAATAGTGGCGTTTTTTTATTTTTTATTGGAGTATTATTTCGTATTCTTTAATTGTGGCGGTTGCTAACCAAGAATCTCACCTATTACTTCGTTGAATTTATGTTAACTGTTACTTTGAGAATTTAGCCTGTTCCTACATACAGGAGAGTCGTTGTGGATTTCTTGTATAGGGCTTTGTGACAGGTGATTATTCATTCGGACAAACGGAGGAAAATATCAGTAAATTAGATGTGTATTATATTTACTTGCAGCATGTAGCTTAAATACGAAAGTTATGTTTCATTCAAAGTACAAAAAGTTTGTCGCCGAATATCAGACTTAATTTATACGATTCATGTTAAGTGTTTCGGTCTGTGCTTGAATCATTACAGCTTGTATAATACAAAAAGGTCGGTGATACAGTACTTAGACATAAGCAATAATATATAACAAACGGACCTTGCATTTAGAATGAACGGTGCGTGTCTTGCTAGCTAGATACAGGCAAACCCCAAATAATAATACATAAGTTGGCCATATTGTAGGCACTGATAAGTTCTCAGCGCTTGAGAATATTGTGAAACGAACCGTGTAGCAAAAATAATATACATTAATAAATCATCTTTTTCCTGTTCGTTCCTTACGGAGCATAGAGCCACGACAGTAGCTGATCCCCTTCAGGAAGCCTGCAGCAAGCGGTCACATGCTGTTGCAGCGGTAGCTTCTCTGACAGTTTATTTTGCATTGTGAGGTTTTCAGCCGCCATGCCACAAACTTACGTTAGTTGTCTTGTACGACGTGCCTGACAGTGCAGTCTTCATATTCTAACTTTTTCTCTTCAGAGACCTCCTCCGGGAATTACACGTGGCACTTTAATAAATGATTATGTTTTATTACATATACGTGTTTTCTGGTTTGGATCTTAGTGGCGGCAAAAATCTGCAGGTATAACAGTGTTTTCTACTTTTTGGTGCGCTGTAAGGCAGATCTAACTTTTAAACGTACACTTACACACACGCGCGCGCGCAACAGAAAGATAACGAAAGAACAAAGCAGTTTAAAAACAAATACATTTGTTAAATTATTATATGAGATGGAATAGTAATACTTTCTTTATTTACTAAATCGTTCCTCTTACACTACCGTGGGTTATAGAGCTTTGTCAGAGAGAGCTCCATACTATCCTATCGGCTGTCTTCCTCTTGGCCTGGTTTCAACCTAGTCCTTGGTCCTTCAGAGACTGTCTAATGCTGTCCTCCCAGCGGACTCTGGGTCGTCCTGGAGGTCTGGATCCTTGGCTCTTAGTTTACCATATTTGTTGTGGTAGCCGATCTTCTCCCAAATAGTAATACTAAAGTAGTAAATAAGACAGAAGACTACCTCTGACTGCTGTTACACGATCTGTGACGAAAACAAAAGAACTTATTAAGTTATAAATGACATCAGACATTTAGATCTGCTTACACGTTAAACTATATAAATACTATGTCCGTTCATCTTGCACGCGCGCTACTGTATTTACGTGTTTCTGAGCGCAAATGGCTACTTGAGAGTAGAGTTCTATTTTACAACGCTGAACAAAATATAAAACGTTGTATTTACTGGTTTATTATAATAATATACTATATTTATCCTACGTTATGGATGGACACTGGGTAATGGATACAGGCGGTCGTTAAAAAAATAATGCATTTCATTATCATTCATACATTGAGTGTCATGCCAACGGTAGTGGCGATCATGCATCTCCGTTTTCTGTTGTCTCTTCTGGTGTCTTGAATCAGCTGTGTCTTTAAGGTTTCCTTTTCTTCTTTGTGCCTGTTATTGTGCGGTTGTGCCTGTTATTGTGCGGTACAAACTAGGTTTTAATTAGTTCTTTAAATGCATTAACCAAATGACGTCCGTGTTTTTATGACTTAATACAGCACGTTAAATAAGTGGTCTAACTCGAGATTTCTTGAAAACCCATTTTTCGGAAGTTGTTGTTATTATCCGACGATCATGTTATATCTATATAAAAATATAGCAAGGCTAACCGTATTACAGCATGACGATTTATTATCATCATTATCAAAATCGTTTAATCACATCTTAGGTTTACATTTGCAAAGTGTCTCTTGCGAGCAGTCAGGTTCCAGAACGTACTCTGTATTATTCCCATGTGACACTTGCCCTAACAACAGCTGCCTAGGCGAACGCCAGCAGTAATGACGCATAATCTTCAGCAATAGTTATGTTATGTCTTTGAAGATATAGCTTGTGTAAACAAAAAAATGTAGCTGTGCCGACATAAACAATATTCGCAGTTGCAGCAACAGGCAATTGCCATTCTTCTTAGTGTGTAAAATGAAACATTCAACAATTACTTAATTTCAACTTTTTCAACCACATATTAAAAATGAACAGAGGTGAAAAATAATTGTTTTTAAAAAAAGTGACGCATTGTGTGAACAGCCGATAATTGGTCTCGTCAGCGGCAGCACACAGTAAAACAGTGAACGACAAGGGGCGGGAAAGAATCCTTTAACAAGAACAAGATCTCAGACGACGGCAGCGCCTCCGACAGCAATAACTGCGACAGCGACAACTGCCACCAAAAGGAATTTCGTTCGTTGTGGCAGACCGTTTATTATTCGTCGGGGCTGAAATAGCTGGCAGTTCGTAGCATGATCGACTACAGAGGGCGCTTAGTGAACTGTACTGCCGGCTCGATTTTCTCCGAAATGCTGGATTCCTGGAAAAGGCGAATGCGTAAGACAGATCTGTCTTTTTTATATGTCTGCCTGTCTGTCAGACCACCTGCCTGCTTGTCTTTCTCTTTCAGTTTAACGCAACTTGTATGTACCTACCCATCGAAGTACAACGTCTATCCATTCATGATTCTGTTTTAAAACGCATTTATTGTGATACTGTTTTCTTTGGTGGTAAATACAAAAAAAAAAAAAAAGATCCTAAATGTAAAAGATTTCCTTTTCTCCCAGGATCGTCCTCCTTCTCCCCCCAACACACACGACTGAGCACGCCCTTTTCATTCTCATACACACAGTATATTAAGTTTTGATTAAATCATAATTTCGGTTGTTGCTAATACTAACTTGCAAACAAACCAAAAAAGTCTACCGACCAGGTTTTTTTTTTTTTTTTTTTGTGTGGATTGATACACTACCATAGCAATTAAAAACGTCTTCTCGTTATACTGTATTGTTGATATTTGTGTTGTGTTTGATAAGTGCATGGTGTACTTGTCTCTTCTTAGCTGGAGACCCTTTGAGTTTAAATACGAAATGTCTGTTGTGTCCGTTGTGGAGGCACTCGAGGAGAAACAGAGAGAGTTGAATGACCATGTAGTATTGTCTGATGTCTTTTGTATCTGTTTTATCCAAATCATACACTTTTATCCAGAACACCGTATGTGCATCGCCTGTTTTGAAAACTGTAATGATAATACTCGTAGCTGTCTTTCTGTTAAACAAAGAATCGGTGCAGAATGTTGTTTCTGTTGTTTAACTAGGGACTGCTGAGCTTTTCGACTTGTAGCAGCCAATAACAAGTTGAAGAATCCTTGGTGTTATCTACACTGTAGATCTAGGTGTTTCCTGTGGCTTTTCTGTCATTCCAAAACGTGTTAAGTTTGAAGTCATGAGTTCCAGTTCCTCCAGATAAAAGTACGTTTGAGAAAATGTTGTTTACAAAATGTGGCTAAGCTTCTGTAACTAATTGTTGTGAATGCTCTATTTTGTATAAATTAGTTGACTTCAGAGTATTATTTATTCTGAGTGTTTATGATGGTTCGCCTTATGAAATAGCTGGCATGCCTTGCACCCACCCCCCCCCTACCCTCCCCAGAAGGTGGGTCTCGCACCCCCCGGGGGTGGTTAAGAAGCACTGGTCTAAAGGAATCACAACATCTGTTGTAGCATCTTGGGTTGGAAAATCACGGTAATGAATGAATGTAGATGTTTATTTAGTTTAGAATCTAAGTTGGGCAGGGTTGTAGCAAGATGTTCGCTTGTCATAGAGCTGGTGCCACAGGAGCAGAGATCTGTTGGGCCAATCCTGTACTTCTGATGTAGATGGTATCACAACCTATTGTGACCAGTACGTAAGCGGGGAATGATGACCTGGTCTGGCCTAGATAGCTGGTGATAGGCATCATCTTTTACGTGACCTGTGTGCTCTCTGTCTCATTTGGACCTGAATATGGCTTTTATAGTTGTTTTAGCTATTTCATAAGTTGTCTGCATCGTTTTGTCTTAGTTCATCTTTTGTACTCTCCTTGTCTCCTTCACAGGTATGATGTCTCCTGCTGAACTCCAGCAGTTGTGGAAGGAGGTATCACTACAGAGTGGTGTCGACGATAATGTTTTGAAAGTGAACGGTCTCTCTACTTCAGCCGCCAGCTCTCACGGCAGCAGTAATTTCACCACCAGCAACGGCCCGTCCAGCAAACTGTGCACGCTAACACCTTACCTCAACGGAGAACTCGAAGGTTTCAGCATGGCAGGTGAGCACATCTACTTCTTCACTGAGGTTGTCAAAGATATTCTCTTAACTTACTGTAGCAGCACACAATGTACTGCAGGTTATTTGCAGTTAAATATAGTATAGCGTTCTCTCTGGCACACCTCTACATCCCTCGGTAGAAGAGAAACGACGAAGTAGGCAGTAATTAAATAAGGATTAATAAACGTGAAAGTCTCAATGGTATTGTCACTTATTAGCCAGAAGAAAGAACACTGTCAGCTGATCACATATAAGGACGTAAAATAACTAAATTGGGAATATAACACCCGAAAACAACTTTATACATAAATAAGACTCGTCATCTCCTATCTCAGAATTATAAATGAAACGGTTGACGAATGGATTAGTTATTTACGAACTTATTTCATGGGGCTTATTAGTGTATTTATTCTTCATAAGATGTCACATGAATTATAAGATAAGATCAGGATTTTATATGAGCGTCAGTGTTGACAAACAGAAGTATTACATTATATTTTAAAAAATGAAACTGACTTGCAGGTTGGGTGTGGGGGGGGGGGGGGGGTGGAAGGGGGCGAGACTACGCTAATTGTTTATCTAAAATTTGTTCTATTGTATGTGTTTGCACTGAGTGCTTTATAGGTTTCTATCTATGCCTGTATGTGTGTGTGTGTGTGATTACATGTGTGCTTGAGTGCGTTGCGTTGTGTATGTCTCCGTTTCCTCTGTACGTCTATATAATAACGCTCATACGCAGTTATGTATTTATTGAGTGAATTCATGTTTGCATATATGTGTATGACCCCCACATGCATGTACACACACACACACACACATATATATATATATATATATATATATATATATATATATATATATATATATATATATATATATATATATATATATATATATATATATATATATACGAGGGACGGTCAAAAAGTAATGCCTCGTAATTTTTAATTTCATTCAATAGGCAAGAAAACAGATACAATTCACATTGAAATGTAGCCCCAAGTCTGAACTTCAAAAATTTATTTCTCAATGTAGTCTCCGTTATTTGTTACAGTTTTTGTCCATCTTCTCACAAGGGCATGTATCCCCCGCACGGTAAAAATTGGTGTCCTTTTTTCCTAAACCACTGGCGTACGGCGCGTTTAAGGGTCTCGGTGTCCTCAAAGTGATGTCCGCGAAGATCTTCTTTCAGTGGTCCAAACAGATGGAAGTCAGAAGGTGCAAGATCGGGACTGTAAGGGAGATGTGGTAATAATGTCCAGCCAAATTCTGCAATCGCATCAATGGTGCGTTTAGCGGTGTGTGGCGTGGCATTATCGTGCAACAGTAGTGCAGTTCTCTGATCTTTTAATGGGTAAAGTCGCCGAAAACGACCTCTAAGCTTCTTCAAAGTTTCAATGTAAATGTCTGCATTCACCGTGTTTCCCTGTTCCAAGAAGTCGAGAAGAATCACACCCTTCTCATCCCAAAACACGGAGGCCATAACTTTCCCTACAGATGGTGAACTTTTGAACTTCTTTCTTGTCGGCGATGTTGTGTGATGCTATTCCATTGACTGCCTCTTGGATTCTGGTTCAAAAAAATGAACCCAAGTCTCATCACCTGTCACAATATTCGATAAAAACTCTTCTCCTTCAGTTTCGTAACGGTACAGGAGGTTGATGACTATGGTTTTCCTTGTTTCTTTATGTCTGTCTGTCAACATTCTATGACATAACGTTGTTTTAACCGAACGTCTTTGGCAGCCATTTTTAAACTTTTACAGTGGTGCCACCTGTTACTGAAACAGGTTGGTAATGCTATACAATGCAGAAGAGTATTTGAGTAATCCTGCTAAATTTACAAATTGCACACCGATACAGTATTTACATACATAAAAAATAGGAGGCATTACTTTTTGACCTTACCTCGTATATATATATGGTCTTAGTTACGAGTGTTTATTTGCGTGAGTTTGTGGACACACGTGTTTCTGTAGATTAATGTTGATAGCACAAGACATCACCTGCTTCCATCTTCATCTTAATACTGAGTATTCTGTGTATTCACAGCAGTATGGTCTTAGTTACGAGTGTTTATTTGCGTGAGTTTGTGGACACACGTGTTTCTGTAGATTAATGTTGATAGCACAAGACATCACCTGCTTCCATCTTCATCTTAATACTGAGTATTCTGTGTATTCACAGCTGTTCTTTACACAGCTGTTCGTTACACAGCTGTTTGTTTACATCTGCATGTTTGGTCTCAGCACCTGATGTACTAAACGAAAAGGACTAATTACTAATATGAAACATGAAACATTTTCAGTTAGATATTTTTGTAGACATTAGACTGTAGAATCATTTTTTGTCACCACAAGCGCTAAAGAGAACATGTGCTAGAGAGCTATCTTCTTCTTCTTCAAGTACCATGCCTGGCGTAGGAGATCATATCTCTACACAACTTCCTGTCTCCAGTACAAAGTATCAATTCTGCTGTTGATAGAGCTATAAAATCTGTTAATTTTTCTCCGTATTATTGTATCGTTTCCAGTTCCCTCCCCCACCTAATGGGGCCGCCACTGCAGTTAGCGGCTGAGCTGGAAGAGTGTGCCAAAAGATTTCGTGTGTTTTTTTTTTTTTTTTACATGGGGTTGCTATCCCCGTTTGCCGTTTTTCCTTAGTTGTTGCGACATTGTTATAGGGCTCAATGGTTCATTTGGCTGCTGCCCATTATCAGGCTGTGGAATCCTTAGGGCAGAGTTAATGACCTTAGTAGCCGTATTGGAGACGACAAAGAGTACCATGAGACTGTTTCAATCATTAGGTCATGAGAGTTAAGATCAGCGTTGATCACACGTTCGATGTCGTTACTGTTTCAATCATTCATCATTAGGTCATGAGAGTTAAGATCAGCGTTGATCGCACGTTCGATGTAGTTACTGTTTCAATCATTCATTAGGTCATGAGAGTTAAGATCAGCGTTGATCGCACGTTCGATGTCGTTACTGTTTCAATCATTCATCATTAGGTCATGAGAGTTAAGATCAGCGTTGATCGCACGTTCGATGTAATTACTTGTTTCTGTAACTAGTTTTTATTAAGGAACTAAACGATTGCCTGTTCTTCTTCTGCGTTCAGTTTGTAGTCATGCTAAATCTGCAGGCCTGTCGCCAGAACGAAGTCCACAGTCTTTTCCGGGTCAGCGCGGCAGCCCCATAGCTTCTGCCTGAGCTCAGCTGCCCTTGGCCAGGTCAGATGTCGAGGGTCATCATGGGTTGAGCAGTTTTGGAGAATGTGTTGAGGGGTCTGATTGCCGGTATTTAACACTAGTTTTTGTAAAGAAATTAGACGATTGCCTAAAGTTAACACTAATTTCTTAAGAAATCAGACGATTTCCTGTACTTAACACTAGTTTTGTTAAGAAATTTGGTGATCGCCTGTTGTTAAGGAATTTGTTGACTGTAGTTAACACTAGTTTTCGTTAAGAAATTTGGTTATTGCCTATAGTTAACACAATTAATTGTTCTTGCAAACATGCTTAAAGTTCGTTCACTCAGTGAACCAAAGTCAGGCCCAGTGCATCATGACATATGCAAAGCGTGGGAAAATCTGATGGTTACGTCTGCATTTTATTAGCAGTCGTCGTTTTGATAATGGATGTTTTCTGTCACTCCGTAAGCTGATGTTAAGTTTGTCATCTAAAGATGCTTGTACAGAGGATATTATTCGGTAGCTCGCTTTCCGCTATATACACGTGAATATATCAATGATGCATTTATTGCTTCCATTACCACTGTTCTGATCTGTTCCCTTTATCAGCATATCTGTCCTCTTGATCTGATTTAGTGCGAAGATCATCTGTTCACTTAATGCCTGTAGCATCTTTTCCATCTGTCTCCATACACACGATTCATGGTTTATTTCGGTCATATACATTCTTCTTCTTTCGGGCAGATAGGGCATCCGGAGTCGGAGTCCCTAAGGCAGTCTAATGTCGATTCGACATTATTCTGGCAACTCATGCGACGTGGCTGGTACCAAACTGTATCGGCTACTGCCGTTCCTTTGGATCTACCAGCTATGTGGAGAGGGGGAACATGCTGCATGGGCAACAGCTTGATCTCCATATAACTGTGCCCAAGCTCGCGCCCTGGAGAGGACACTCCAGCTTCACCCTATAGGTGTCGGCAAAACACGGGAAGTAGCATTTACCGGTTGTAAGCATTTTGCCCAATTGGCGTAGGGCATGGCGCCTGTCACAAAATTAACCGTGATACAACGTTAAAATATCTCCAATGATACAACGTAGGGATAAAAACTAATGCGTAAGCTGCTAGAATACATGATCGCCCACGCCGCGGGTCATCACCCGCCATGGAAATTAAATTGTTAGGCTTGAAGGCCAAACGGAACGGGATGAGAACGGAGATCAAAAGGAAAAAAATATGACTGAACGCGTGCTTGAAACTAGCGAGGCTAAAAAGACGCAAGTGGTGGGGAAAGGAGGAAAAAGTCACGTTCCCCAAGTTGACATAAAGTAAAGAAATCGACAAAAGGGACCTTGGATATTATACGCCACAGTCATTTTTTGGACGCTTTTGCGATAACTTAGTCCGTTTATTTGAATGCAGTGATGAACGCATTCCAGAAGATTCTAGAAAATATTTGAAAAGTAACTTTTCTTAATAATAATATTAGGAATATAAAACCTAGCTGGCCGGATGGCCCATCTTGAGCAGTGAAATAATATGCTTTCATTTATACAGACGGACAGATAATAAGAAAGATATTGACAAAAGACTGTGTTGTTCATATCAACGATCGACTGCATTGAAATAAAACATGTCACTAATTTTCAAAAAATTGTGGCCGTGAAGACGCAAGTGCTAAAATCTAGTTGGAATGAAGAGACGGGGTGGGATGGTGAATTGTGGCTAAAAATAACTTTACAGGCAAAATTGTGTAGGGGAAGACAGAGTTGGTTCAAAAAACAAGTGTGTTTTTTTTGTGAAACGCAAGTAGAGACGGACGGACCAACAGACAATAAGGCATACTTGACTGAGGTATGACCGAAATGACTTTTTGGTAGGATATTTGAATTTGAAAAATAAAAGGCAGTGATTGGCCATAGATGAATATATTATCGGCGCTCAGACGCGCATTTTGTGCCATTCATTATAAGTTGTCCTAGTAGACACAGTGAATTATTAAGTGGTGTAATTCCCAGAAGCTATTGAAATATTTAGAGGGACGCCATACTAAGGCCAGCAGCTCAGCTGAGTTTTGCTAGCATTTAACTGTGTTCTATATTCATAATTCTGGTAAGACTGAAATTATTTCTTTGTACATTTTAATATTTGTTTAAGGTTTCGAGTGATTTGATACTGCAATAGCATAATCTGTCCCTTACAACAAGTAAGGATTCGCTCTAGACCCCCCGCCCCAGTTCAGGGTCTAGGGACAAATAAAATACATAAACTCCAGCAAGGATTATGAAGGATAGATCAAGTGTTGAGATCAGTGAAACATATCACCTATCCTATTCTATGGCAGGAAGCTAATGAACATATTTCAGAATACGTAGTCTGGGAGAACTTATCCTATGTGAAACCAACTTGGTAAGATGTGTTGTTTGGTCAGAAAGATCTGACCCGTCTATGTGGTGTGGTTGTTGTGTAGTGTTGTGTCCAGAAATGGTTAGAGGATGGAATTCTGACACATGACTAATACTTTGATTGCAGAACTGTGAGTTTCAGTTGGCACCAATGCGGTGTCAAATGAGTTGTTGAATATTACCAGAGTGGACCCGTGTAGTGACATTTTGTCAGAGCAGCCTATTATAGCCCCCAAGCACGGAGAGGTGGGGCCACCAGACTTCTGATATTGCCCCCAAGCACGGAGAGGTGGGGCCACCAGACTTCTGATATTGCCCCCAAGCACGGAGAGGTGGGGCCACCAGATCTCAGCACCAGAGCTACACCTTCAAGCTACGTGAGCGCCTGGTCTGCTGAGAATTCACCAACTCAACTTATTTGCTAACACACCCATAAAATTTCCATCAAATAACTGGACAATGTGTAGTGTCACGTAGGGTTTATATTCATTTAATTTCCTACATCATCTTCCTATTCTTTCACCCGAATTCTCTCTTTTATTATCTCTGTATTTCCTTTTTCCTGTATATTTTTCATCCATTCGTTTTGCGAATATTATTTTCATATAATTCGCAAACTTTACCTGTTTTCCTTTCTCTAAAACTGAGAATCGCACCTGGGTGGTATTGCGTACATGTCAGTCGCGCTGGTCGGATGATAGGCGTGAATTTACAGCATTCGCTAGACATTCGTCTGAGGGTCTCTGGCCTGGGGCGTGAAAATTCACCCGAGGGACATGGAAAGTAGACAGAGAGTCTGCATTTCAGTAAACGCATGAGGTTTTTCGTCAGGAAAAACCCGGCTTAGCGTGAAAATCCACTCCGCACTGCAGACGGTGGTCTGAGATTTGCAACTCATGCAAGCCCTCGGCCACTGATGGCTGTTACGTCACGCGATAAGCGGACGAAGGTGTTATACGGACAGGGGAGACTATTTCGCTTGGCGAAATAAGATTAGGATCCTGTGTCCGATTTTAAAGATATTGGCCAAGTTTGAAACTTTAATTTCATTCTCGCTCATAGACTCACAGTAGATAGGTTGCTCGTAAACAGAATAGCTGTTAGCGAAGATCTCAGTTTGTTTCGGCAATTTGTCGAACTTCTAGACTTCCAGAAATATTTTCAGCATTTTTATTCTTAAGTTGTGCGACTACCTGTAATTCTGTGGTTGAGGTAATTAATATGATAGATATATAGATTTTGTGAGTGTTAAAGTGTTTAATCGCTTAATTCATTTTAATCTATTTCTTTAGCGCAGAAGAGAAATAAAGTGGTAGGCTATTATATTTTCTAGGGAAGCATTCAGTGAAAGCAGAATAAAATTAAAATTTCTAGCTTATAACGGCAATTGTAGCTATTTATGAATTTAATTTAACTGCTAATACTCAGTCGAGTGTATTTTTCTAAACTAACGTATAAACTCTAGAATCGAGCCTCATGAATGGTGACGGAATACGCACGTGTTCCTAATTCATGAGGATTGCTGATTTTTAAATATAACTTACGTCACGGGAAGTTTAAATGATAAGCAAAGCTCTCTGCTTGCAAGTTTAAATGTAAGTTATAACCATTTACAGATTCTGTTTATTATATTATATGTGTTATTTTTCCTCCACACAGTGAAAGTTTTGGGGTGACCCTAACTTTACCAGCACCTAGTAGTAGTTTCCATACTTGTGAAGAAATAGACAGTCCTTATTTTGAACCACGTGGGTTTCTTAAGTACCACTGGTCTAAACAGTGCATATGCAACCCGAGTTAGCCAGAAATACTATATCCCAATAACGGGTTTTCAAAGACTGTAATGATAAATACTGGACCTTAGAGCCAGATCTTAATTTCTTCTAGAAACTCTACGTAATTTTTCTGCCTGGTGGCGCGAAATACTTCAAGTATTAACTAACATTTCCCGACTATATATATATATATTTTTGTGGACAAATCTGTGGTGTGACTAAAGTGAATCCTATACTGAGGGAAGGCACCGACCTGACATTCATCATTTTTTTAGAAACCTACGCTATTGACACTGTGTTCTGCTAACTCCCGCGCCTGGAATAATTGTTAGGTGACTTAATCAGACATTTGAACAAATTTGCACACCCAAGTAGTCGTTCCCGGAGACTCCGAGTTAAATACGTCTTTTGGAACTGGGGACTTCTTGGCAGAAGACTGCATTTTTTGAGTCTGTGTGAAAATCTAAAATCAGTGTGTTCCAAGAGGCAGCGAGCAAAGTCGTGAGTACATGTATGAGAGGCCATGGTGGAATGAATGAGTGTACGCTGGTTTGAGTGATATTTTCACTATTATATCTTTGACACCCTGTTGCTGTCCTATTTTTTTTTTCAATCTGCATAATTTGTTGCTAAGGCTAGAGTTCTTGTGTTTTTGTCTTAGGTTAAATCAGATTTTTTTCAAACTCTGTGCATATAATTACGGGATAAAACATAGAAAACTCTTAGACTCAAACCCTATGTATCTGTGACTCGGGCGCCATCATCTGTTCTCTTAACGGGGCCGGGCTAAACCTAGAGTTAACACTATAACGGGGCTAACATCCTTGCAACATTTCCTTGAATTTTTATGACTATGTGTATATGTATTTTCCTTGATGTACTTTCTTTGATGTTGTGAGCCGATTTTTCCTGATATTAAAATCGCTCTTGAACTTAATAATCGTGTTTGGTCAGCTCGTTCTAGATAATATATATATCATTGTTATAGTTTTCCCACGTCTGTGTGTTTACCGGTCGTCACGTGTATGTGCGTGCCTGTGAGTGATAGAAATATACGTAATCTGTATATTGGTGTAGTCTGTCTGACGCTGTAACAACTGTTGTAGAAGATAGGTGAGAGAGAGAAGAATTCTTTTCGCTTTCAGAGACAGCCACTATATCAAAATCTATCATCTCACGTGTGTGGAAATTCTATTACCTTTCACTAACTCTCACTGAGTCTATCACCTATTCCAACCTATTCTGAAGGGACCAACCAAAGTCTTAATACTCCTATCTAAAATCTACGACATGTAGTCACCATAGACAGGGAGTGATGAGGCCACCCCAACAGCACATCCATTAAGTGTTCTCCCAAAATAGATTACCACTATAAACAATAGTAATATTAACTAGTCTAGTAACATACATATGTACACACCTTGCATTTATTATGTAATATTCATGCATTTTTTTTCATAATTGCAAAACCTTTCATATGTTCTGACCAAATTAAAACCTTGGTTCAGAACAAATAAATTTAAAGAAAATTACTATCAGAAATTTTACACACTTGAGTTAGTTCCGTGTATTATAACATTTATTAATATTATTAGACTTAGTAAATATCTGTGTGTGTGTGTATGTAAACTACCACAACACATTACATATCATTACCCTAGACATTTAACGTAGCCACATTCATTAGTAAAAAAAAAGATAGGTGTGAGGTCGTAGTGGTAGCAAGAAGGGCCTTCTGACAATTCACAGCTACATTTTATCTCAGGAGCCTTCACAGCTGACCTCATGCATCACACTTAGTAATATCACCATCATACAATACCATCAAATCCACTACATATATTGGGGTCTCTCTGTCCCGGGATAATTAGCCCATTAAGTATATTAGGATCTCCTGGGGGGAGAATTAGATTAGGGGAACACATTATAACAATTAAAAGTGTCCCTTAAAATTAAAAGTGTCCCTGAAAATAAAAGTTGGTGAATCTTCACAGCCAGTGGTAGTTAATTAATTAATTAGAATTATTTTAGACGAGAGTAATTAGAAGTACTTTAGTGGTTGGAAATTTTATCTTGCACATTGCTAGATTTGTTTAAAAAGTATGGCGGAGCTGGCCAAATTCAGATCAGCTGCTGTGCTGACGGCAAAGGAGATGGGAATGGATGGTCAGATTTTAATTCAATATGTAACGGCTGAATGTGATAAGTATATTGAACGGGAAGAAAGAAGATTAGAAAAAGAGGCTGAAAGAAAATTAGACTCTGAAAGGTTGGCTGAAGAGAAGAGGTTACAAATTGAGGCTGAGACTAAGAGGTTACAAATTGAGGCTGACAAAGAGGCTAAAGCATTGGAGGCAGAAGAAAAACGACAGCAAAGGGAGGCAGAAGATAAAAGGTTTACTGCCGAAAGGGAGGCAGAAGATAGAAGGTTGCAAAGGGAGCACGAATTACGACTAAGGGAGCTGGAGCTACAAGGCCAGGCTCCTGAAAATGGTGCCAGCCCTTTTGCCTCAGATGCTACGCCCAGTCTGGGAGCCTCAAACTCAGCTATGGGGTTTCATTTAGACCATTTTGTTGAAAAAGACGATGACATAGAGGGGTACCTAGGACGTTTTGAGTTATTAGCTACTACATATGGGTTAGAGAGAGAGAGGTGGAGTTTAAAGCTATCACAGGGACTGAGAGGTACTTCTTACGAAGTCTTCGCAAAAATGAACAGAGAAGACCAGGAGAATTATGACATGTTAAAGCAGGCTTTGTTATTGAGGTACGAAAAAAATGGGGAATTTTATCGTAAGAAATTTAGAAATGCCAAACTGTTGTCTGGGGAGACATACCACCAATTCTCTGCCAGACTGGAAACCTATTTGGAGAAATGGACTGCTCTGGGGAAGACCCAAGATCTTAAAGAAATGATCATGATTGAGCAATTGAGAGAGTCCATGGCTCCAGACATGAGAAAATTTCTCATGGAACAAGGTGCAGAGAAGTTGGGGGAGGTTTTAAATGTCGCTGAAAGGTATCAGGCAGCCCAGGCAGAGGTAAGTGGTGCTAAAAAGAAGCACATAGACAATTTTAAAGCTCCACAGCAATTTAATAAATTTGATAATAGAGAGCAGGGAAATAAAGGTAGGACAAACTTCGAACGGCCAAGAAATGACTACCGAGACAGAAACTCACAGTTCAATGACCAAAAATCCAATGAAAGAAAACCGTTTAACCAAGGAAAAAGATGGTGTAAATGGTGCAAGAAAGATAACCATAACACCGAATTTTGTAGAAGGAAACCTTCAAACATTGCTGCAATGAAGTCGGGGACTCAAAGATTAAAGGTTAATTCTAAGGGACAACAGGAACCTTATCACCCCCCAGTTTGTGAGGATGTTATTTGTAATGGGGTCACCATAAGGTGCCTTTATGATACAGGTTTGGATTATGATTCAGTTGTGAAGTCTAGCCTAGTGGACCCAAGTCAGTATACCACAGAAACAGTGGAAATACAAGGGGCAACTAAGGACATACCACTCATGACACTTCCCATCGCAAGAATAACGGTAAAAACTCGCTATGTGGAAGGAGAAATCAGAGCAGCAGTGATAGATGAACCAATCTACCCTCTGATATTGGGGTGTAGATACGTCTTCTTGGGGAATCCCGAGAGACCTGTGATCATGGCGACAGTGCAGACCAGGTCACAGAAGAAGGAGGAAGAAGGTGAACCTATAAATGCTCATCCAGAGGAGATGAGGAAGGCGCAGGCTGAGGATAGGACACTCAAGCCATGTTTTAAAAAATTGCCCAAATGCCACACACCTCCGAGCAAGGGGGAATATTTTATGAAGAACAGATTGCTATATAGGAAGACAGGAACTAGATCCACTGGTCACGGACAGTTGGTTCTTCCCAAGATATATAGGGCAAATTTAATAAGGAGCTTAAATGTTTTGAAAAGATGGGGACCATGAAAAAGTCGGTACCATCTGCCAAAAAGTTGCTCGCAAATACTATTGGCCCGACGTAAATGTCGATATTGAAAACTTTGTAGAAGCATGTGACATATTTCATGAGGGAACACCCACAAAGGGAAAATATGTGCAGGACCTAGAAACGCCACGGGGCAAAATTAGGCCTGGAAAGAAAAATTATGATACTCAAGGAGACAAAGTGCAATGGGAGCCCCCTTTTCACACCCAGTCTTCACTTGAATGGATTAACATGGCCACTATGCGAAGAGTACAAAGAAGAAATTTTACCCAGGATAAGATGACAATCCCTCGGTCAGACTTATATAAACTGGAAGAACAGAAAAGAGAGCGAAGATCTCTCATAAGCAATCTAAAGTGGGGAGATAAACCCAAGAAAAAAATTGGTAGTGGTCGATTTGTGAGTGATGATTCTAGGAAGAAAAGTCCTCACTATAGTGCTTCTAATGGACGGGACCAGACGGGTTCCATGAAAAATACGTATGATAAATTAAAGGTCCAGATGTAGCACTATTAAGGACCTGGACAGATGAGAAGGCGGAAGAGACTGTTACCTCATCTTATCAATACGTGAACGAACTGACCACTCGTTTGAAAGCTGGATGGAAACTGGCAAATGATAATTTGAAACAAGCCAGGAAGAAACATGCAGCATATTTTAATAGGAAGGCAAAGGACAGAGAACTGGCAGTGGGAGAGAAGGTGCTGCTTCTACTACCCGGTAGCCAGAATAAATTACAAATTGGATGGCAAGGTCCATATACGGTTCTAGAGAAGGTGTCTAGAACAAACTATAAAATTGACAAAAAGGGGAAGGAGAAAGTTTATCATGTAAACCTGTTGAAGAAGTATCTGGACAGACCACTCCAGGAAAGCACCCCCTTACTGACCTTAGCTATCGCAACTCAAATGCAAAAGGAACCACTCACCTCACATGAATACCCATTACATCCTTGTGAAACAGCAGCACAGGTAAAAGTCAGTAAGCACCTGACTAAAAACCAGAGGGAGAGAGTTCAACTGGTTCTGGAGGAACATACAGATGTATTAACAGATAAACCAGGCCATACAAATTTGCTACAGTATGACATGAAACTGGTAGACTCAAACCCAATCTGTATGAGAGCCTATTCTATTCCGTTCGCGAAGGAGAAGGCATTGAAGGAAGAAATAGATTATTTGTTGAAGGAGGGGATTATTTCACACAGTGAATCATCTTTTAGCTCTAGTGTCGTTTTGTTGAGAAAACCGTCTGGGGAACACAGACTGTGCATAGATTACAGGAAACTGAATGCTGTCACAGAAGGACAAGTGGATCCATTACCAGACACAAAACAGTTATTTGCCAGACTGAACAAAGCAAAATACTTTTCAAAGGTGGATCTTAGTAAAGGCTATTACCAGATCCCAGTGAAGCCTGAAGTGAGACCTTATTTGGCTTTTAGCACTTCGGATGGACATTATGAATTCAACATGCTACCATTCGGACTGAAAAATGCTCCGAGTGTATTTTCAAGGATGATGCGCAAATTGTTGGATCCCCTGAATAACCCATGTATCACGAATTTCATGGATGATATTCTCGTCGCCACAGAGACATTTGAAGAACACATTGAAGCTCTAGAAATGTTATTTAATAGGCTTAGGGAGGCGAACTTGACTGCTAGGCCAACAAAATGTTGCATTGGATGCAAAGAGTTGGAATTCTTGGGACACACTGTATATCAGGGTAGCATGACCCCTGATCCCAAGAACTTGGAAAAACTGCAGAGAGCACCTAGACCACAAACAAAAAAGGATGTGCGATCATTCGTGTCGTTATGCGGATTTTATCAAAAATATATCAAAGATTTTAACTCTATTTGTGCTCCTCTGACTGATCTGACTCGCAAGGGTCTTCCAGATAAAATTAATTGGACTGCGCAAAGTGAATTAGCGTTCCAGGACTTAAAGGAAAAACTCACTAGCAAGCCTATTCTCAAACTACCTGATTTGACACAGGACTTTGTCTTAAGAACCGATGCAAGTAATGTAGGACTCGGAGCGGCTTTGTTGCAAAGATCATCTTCACCTGATGGGGAACTGAAACCAGTCGCTTATGCAAGCCGCAAATTGAATAAGGCGGAACAAGGATACTCCACAAGCGAAAAAGAATGTTTAGCGTTAATCTGGGCAATAAAGAAGTTTCAAATCTATCTGTATGGTAGGACTTTTGTGGTCGAGACGGACCATCAGCCTCTCGTATTCTTATCTCAGGCTAAGCATGAAAACGCAAGATTGCTGAGGTGGTCTTTATTGCTTCAACCTTATCAGTTTAGTATCCAATATATCCCAGGCAAATTGAATGTCGGTGCAGATTTCCTCAGTCGGCACCCCTGTGATCAAAATTAGAGTAATGGCAGGAGTGAGAAGAGATTTTATCTATGTGTATCACTGGTTTTAGAACTTGCCGTAGGCATGTTTTCAAGTGGGGAGATGTGTCACAAAATTAACCGTGATACAACGTTAAAATATCTCCAATGATACAACGTAGGGATAAAAACTAATGCGTAAGCTGCTAGAATACATGATCGCCCACGCCGTGGGTCATCACCCGCCATGGAAATTAAATTGTTAGGCTTGAAGGCCAAACGGAACGGGATGAGAACGGAGATCAAAAGGAAAAAAATATGACTGAACGCGTGCTTGAAACTAGCGAGGCTAAAAAGACGCAAGTGGTGGGGAAAGGAGGAAAAAGTCACGTTCCCCAAGTTGACATAAAGTAAAGAAATCGACAAAAGGGACCTTGGATATTATACGCCACAGTCATTTTTTGGACGCTTTTGCGATAACTTAGTCCGTTTATTTGAATGCAGTGATGAACGCATTCCAGAAGATTCTAGAAAATATTTGAAAAGTAACTTTTCTTAATAATAATGTTAGGAATATAAAACCTAGCTGGCCAGATGGCCCATCTTGAGCAGTGAAATAATATGCTTTCATTTATACAGACGGACAGATAATAAGAAAGATATTGACAAAAGACTGTGTTGTTCATATCAACGATCGACTGCATTGAAATAAAACATGTCACTAATTTTCAAAAAATTGTGGCCTTGAAGACGCAAGTGCTAAATTCTAGTTGGAATGAAGAGACGGGGTGGGATGGTGAATTGTGGCTAAAAATAACTTTACAGGCAAAATTGTGTAGGGGAAGACAGAGTTGGTTCAAAAAACAAGTGTGTTTTTTTGTGAAACGCAAGTAGAGACGGACGGACCAACAGACAATAAGGCATACTTGACTGAGGTATGACTGAAATGACTTTTTGGTAGGATATTTGAATTTGAAAAATAAAAGGCAGTGATTGGCCATAGATGAATATATTATCGGCGCTCAGACGCGCATTTTGTGCCATTCATTATAAGTTGTCCTAGTAGACACAGTGAATTATTAAGTGGTGTAATTCCCAGAAGCTATTGAAATATTTAGAGGGACGCCATACTAAGGCCAGCAGCTCAGCTGAGTTTTACTAGCATTTAACTGTGTTCTATATTCATAATTCTGGTAAGACTGAAATTATTTCTTTGTACATTTTAATATTTGTTTAAGGTTTCGAGTGATTTGATACTGCAATAGCATAATCTGTCCCTTACAACAAGTAAGGATTCGCTCTAGACCCCCCGCCCCAGTTCAGGGTCTAGGGACAAATAAAATACATAAACTCCAGCAAGGATTATGAAGGATAGATCAAGTGTTGAGATCAGTGAAACATATCACCTATCCTATTCTATGGCAGGAAGCTAATGAACATATTTCAGAATACGTAGTCTGGGAGAACTTATCCTATGTGAAACCAACTTGGTAAGATGTGTTGTTTGGTCAGAAAGATCTGACCCGTCTATGTGGTGTGGTTGTTGTGTAGTGTTGTGTCCAGAAATGGTTAGAGGATGGAATTCTGACACATGACTAATACTTTGATTGCAGAACTGTGAGTTTCAGTTGGCACCAATGCGGTGTCAAATGAGTTGTTGAATATTACCAGAGTGGACCCATGTAGTGACATTTTGTCAGAGCAGCCTATTATAGCCCCCAAGCACGGAGAGGTGGGGCCACCAGACTTCTGATATTGCCCCCAAGCACGGAGAGGTGGGGCCACCAGACTTCTGATATTGCCCCCAAGCACGGAGAGGTGGGGCCACCAGATCTCAGCACCAGAGCTACACCTTCAAGGGTCGAGCACTACTCTGAGCTTTATGCTAGAGAAAATACCATTACGCCTGCAGCCCTTGATGCTGTCAAATGTCTGCCAACTGTAGCAAAGTTGATTTTGCTGGGGAGGTTGTGATGGTATCCTAAAAGAATGAAAAGGTGTCTGCTTTAACCGTGTGAGGTCAAGCACATGTAGGCCTCTGACTCTATAAATGATGATGATGAATTATGTGCAGAGAACCTACCGCTACCTCCCTAGGTCTCACACGGTCACTATTCTGGCTCTAGTGTATGGTGTATGGTGTACCTAGTGTCTAGGGGAGAAATGAAATGATGGTACACAACAGTCAAACACTCTAAGTTTCTATAAAGAAGATAATAAACTAGCAGTTAAGTTTTTCTTTAACAAATTTTCTTTACAATTTATTTTGCCTGTCCATTCATAGCTTGTGGACAGGTCTTTGAAAATAAGGACAAGATAGTTTACAGAAAAGAACAATTACAATGTTGGGACAATTTGCCCAATAACTAAAAAGTTATTATGTATTATATATATGTCTTTCCTGTAGGAAATATTAAAAGAATTCACTTTATTCATATAAAGGGAGAGTCACTGTAGATGAGGGCTATAGTTCATCCTACCCCCATAAACGTCCTGTGTATTGTTTTGAAACACAAGAAAATGTCAGAGATGCCCCAGATGTCTAACACATCACCTGGGAGTCCTTGTTGTAAGATATTTCAATGTGTAGTTGCAGAAAGTTTCAATTTCACCACTCGCCAAAGCTCCTACTGGTCTTCGACAGCATATAAGTCTGGTTGGAGACTGGTTGGCGTTTATTAGTACTCAGCAGGTTTCCTGTCACCAGCCGGCAACAGGAACATAGACCCTCTGCAACAAAAGAACACCCTGGCCTTTTATCTCTGATCACTTATTCTAACACTTAATTTCCTACGTGGGTATGGGGTCAGCCTCGCGTGCCTTACAAGTGCACTCGCCCCGAATTTTACAGGACTCCCACCTTGCTGTGACCACACCTCAGGTCTTTATAGTAGATACGCCACTGTACGTTTACATACTTTTCATCAATACAATAATGTGGAGTAACCACATTTCCTTTGATATTATATTATCTTCTTTTCTTTTCAATTATATTTGCTTCAGGCATGTTAAACAGTGTTAATTGAACACAGAGACTTACTAATCTATTTTAATACAATAATATGACAACATAATCATAACAACATACATCAGTTAGATACCGTTTAATGTGAGGACTCAACAATGTCTGCTCCCGACATGTCCTTCACTTTTTCCCAATAGCAGTATCTAACTTTGTAATTGGACCAAATATATTAAATTTCATAAAATATCCTTACCACAATCAAGAAATATATAAACAAATGACGCTGACTGTGTGAAGAAATGGCCTCAGCTTCCTCCGAACTGCACAGACTGTGAATTTATTCTTTATTTAAGTTTAGAATTAACACAGCTGTTTCTCAGCGTATCTGAATACAATTTTTAGTTCAACTGGCAATGAATAGTCAAAGCCTTTTGCTAATATTTACTAGCACTGGCCAATCGAAACGTTCGACTACTTGAATTCAAAAGCAGTTTGAATGAAAAACCAAAATAATTTTGAACAATTTCTGCGTCTGGTGGTCGATTGGCCAGTCTGCTTTTGTCATGCCCAATACAAAAAGATGTTTCGCTTAGGATTACATTTTTCCTACCGCTCCCCTTTTCAGTCACACTCTTTTTACCCAAGCGAATTTGAATGTACCTCCCTGCCTCTTTTCCAAGCTCGCGTCCCCCTAACGTTACAAAAAACAATCGTCAAATAAAATTTTGCACAAGTCCGCCATCTTTCCTCTCCTTCATCTCGCTAGCATGTATTTTTCAAATAACTAACTTGTTTTAGTTACGTCAGAAATGCTACCACTAGGAGCAAAATAAAATTGTCTGCGTGGTTTTGCCTTGGCTGGCTTTTCCGCAGTGTGTGTATATGCGTTGCAGACTGTCAGCGAAGCGGTGTGTTGACGGGGCGGGTTAAGAATAGGCGTTAATAATTAGTATTGTATCGTGTAATACTACCAAACAATGTAAGGATTACTACTAAATTTTGCGTTAAAGTTGACAGAAAGCGTTAATTCAGATAGTTATATTGCGGCACGCTTCCGCCAATCGTTAATTATAAGGCTAGACTACAAAGTGTATGCAGCAGATCGGGCTAATGTTAAATATTAATAGTGTTTCTCGAAAACGAAACCAAAAGCGTGTCAGACTATTACCGTGAAATCGGTCTATAGGCTTAGCACTGTGCAAAAAGCTGCGCTGCTGGCGTCAAAGATGCCAACCGTCAGACACATGACGGCCAATGTATTTATTATCGTTTTGTGCCTAAATCTTACTGAATTGAGCGTTTATTCTCGCAGATTTTGCTACACACCTCCCATCCTAAAACATGCATTCATTTGCAGGTTATAATATGCGAGATAACTTAGCTCCATGAAGTTTTACTCGTTTTTCTGATCTTCGTCATAAGGATGTCTGCTCAAAAAGTCTGCGCCAACGTTCAAAGGGCCGGGAATGTATTCTATCAGAAATGAGTATGGCTGCAACAACAGAGACCATCTCAATAATCTGGAATTTTCATGCTTGGCCTGTGACAAGAACACGGGGGGGGGGGGGGGGAATGATCCGTTTGGACCACAAATGTCCTGCCATATAAATAAATCTGGAATTTCTTTATAGCCCATATTAAAGCGAGACATTCTTTTTCACTTGTTGAGTAATTATTTTCCGCCTTGTTCAACTTGCGGCTAGCATAAGCGACTGGGTTCAATTCCCCATCTTGTGAGAAGGACCTTTGCAACAATGTAGGGCCCAGGCCCACATTGCTTGCGTCACTTCTCACAATAAATTCTTTAGTCAAATCAGGCAATTGCAACACTGGCCTGCTTGTAAGCTTCTCTTTTAACTCCTGGTAAGCCAATTCACACTGTGCTGACCAAATTATAGTATCAGGTTGACCTTTGCGAGTTAAATCCGTCAAAGGAGCACATATAGAGTTAAAATGTTTGATATACTTTTGGTAAAAACCACACAGACACGAAAGATCGCACATCTTTTTTTGTTTGCGGTCTAGGTGCTCTTTTTAATTTTTCCAGATTCTTGGGATCAGGGTCATGCTACCCTGATGTACTGTATGTCCCAAGAATTCCAACTCTTTACACCCAATACAGCATTTTGTTGGCCTAGCGGTTAAGTTAGCCTCTCTGAGTCTATCAAACAGCATATTCAAAGAGGTAACGTGTTCCTCAAATGTTTCCGTAGCAATGAGGATATCATCCATAAAATTCGAAATACATGGATTTTTCAGGGGATCCAGCAATTTTCGCATCATCCTAGAAAACACACTCGGGGCATTTTTCAAACCAAATGGTAACATGTTGAACTCATAATGACCTTCCGAGGTGCTAAATAAGGTCGAACCTAAGGCTTTACTGGAATCTGGTAATAGCCTTTGCTAAGATCCACCTTAGAAAAATATTTTGCCTTGTTCAGCCTGGCAAAAAGTTGAGTAGTATCAGGTAATGGATCCACCTGACCTTCTGTGACAGCATTCAGTTTCCTGTAATCTATGCACAGTCTATGTTCTCCTGATGGTTTCCGCAACAAAACCACACAGGAACTGTAAGGAGACTCACTGTGAGAAATAATCCTTTCTTTTAACAAATAATCAATCTCCTCTTTCAAAGCTTTTTCCTTAGCGAACGGAATAGATTAAGGCCTCATACAGATGGGTGCTGGGTCTAGTAGTTTCATATCATATGACAACAAATTTGTGAGCCCCGGTTTATCTGTTAACACATCTGTATGTTTCTCAAGGACCTGTTGAACCTTCTCCTTCTGTCCTTTTGTCAGGTGATTACTGATTTTCACCTGTGCAAACGTTTCACTGGGTTTCAGTGGATATTCAACCGAGGAGAGAGGTTCATTCTTCATCTCGGTTGTGATAGACAAGGCCATTAAATGTGTTCCCTCCTGGATTTGTCTCCAGATATTTCTTCAAAAGGTTCACATGATAGACTTTCTCCTTTCCCTTTTTGTCTATCTTATAATTTGTTCTGGATACCTTTTCCAAAACTGTATATGGCCCTTGCCATCCGATCTGAAGTTTATTGTTGCTGTCTGGCAATAGAAGAAGTACCTTCTCCCCTACAGCAAGTTCTCTATCCTTCGCTTTCTTATTATAGTAAGCAGCATGCTTTTTCCTGGCTTGTCTAAAATTTTCATTTGCCAGTTTCCAACTAGTTTTTAAACGAGTGGTCAGTTCGTTCACATATTGGTATGATGAGGTAACAGTCTCCTCTGCCTTCTCATCTGTCCAGGTCCTTAGCAAAGCTTCCAACAGACCTTTTATAGGCCTCCCAAATAAGAGTGTTGCGGGTGCCATTCCAGTTGAATTATGTGATACTTCCAGGTAGGCAAACAATGCGGTGGGCAAGTAGTGGTCCCACGTTTCAGGTTTCTCATGTGTCAGCTTTCTCAGGATAGAAATGAGAGTCCCATTGAACCTCTCTACCTGGCCGTTCCCTTGGGGGTGATACGGACTACAATGAAAGTGCTTGGCTTGAATCAACTTGAAAACCTCTTCAGTCAGCTTCCCCTTGAACTGAGAGCCATTATCAGTCAAGATTTGATGCGGGAATCCTAACCTTGTGAATATCGTAAGTAATGCCTCTGCCACATGTTTTGAATCGATTGATGACAGGGCTACAGCCTCTCCCCACATAGAACAAGTGTCTACCAGAGTAAGGATGTAACTGTTCCTCCTCTTGGTCCGAGTGAGAGGTCCCACAATATCCACTGCAACTCTCTCAAAAGGGGTTCCCACTATGGGCATTTCCCCAAGAGTTGCTGGAGCAGTCCAATGCTTTTGGAGCTACTCTCTGGCATTCGGGACAGGATTTCACATCCATATCTCTTAATGTTCTTCCGTTATCCCTGGCCAGAAATAATGACAAGCTATTATGCTGTCCCTGTTGCGCTAATCCCCATGTGACCACTAAAGGGGATAGTATGGGACCTAAACTCCATTACTTTTTCTCCCTATATGAACTAGGAATGACCAAGCTGAACCAGTGCGCCGGGCCTTTCCTGTATAGAAAGCAATTTATTCTTCCATATAGAAATTCTCCTTATTAGCGAGGGAGTATGGCTCCTTTGGGATTTTCTTGTAACAAACGAACACGGCTTCAGTGACTTACTTCCTTCAGCCTGTGCCTTTCCTCATCTCCTCTGGATGAATATTTATGGTTTTCATCTTCTTCCTTTCGGGATTGAGGTATCGTGTCTGGGGACTGTTGGCCATGATCCCCGGGTCTCTTCCTTGGGAATTCCCATTTCTTGGATTTTACCCCAAGAAAATATCTACACCACAATACTGAGGTAGAATTGGTCATTTAACAAACACTAGCTGCCCGTCCTGTTCGATTACTACTCCTTCCACAAATTGCGTCTATTACATACATTTATCCAGATCCTTGCGATGGAAGTAGTCAAGGTCGCAACCCGAGGTCGACCTTGGTTGCAAAGCTTGGATCTCCCTGTTTTCGATGTGGAATGGGGGGGTATGACCAGGTATAGATGTGATTAGGGGAAGATTGTATCGAGGTAATTGTGGGAGGGAGTTGGGGGTGAACTGAAAGGGGCTGTCATGTTTAAG
>JAMPIV010000192.1:0-31700 GCA_024509875.1 Oreohelix idahoensis
ATATTATTTACCTATATTTCCCCCCCCCCTATTTTTTTGTCCCCCGATTATAAAACCCCCCATTCCACCCCGTTGGTGTAATTTTGATATTAATTTCAAATAATTATGTTTTTGTGTGATCCACACACTTAATATATATTATATATTTCACCCCCCCCCCCCCCCCCCCCCCCCCCCCCCCCCCCCCCCCCCCCCCCCCCCCCGCCCCGAAAAATAAAGTCTTAGTCGTCCCAACACGCCAGCCAGGGTAGGAAGCCTAAAGTGAGTTTGTATTTCTCTAAGAGTCTCCCCAATCGCTCTACCACTGAGATGGATAAAATAATAAGGCTAATTAAGTACCCCGTTAAATCTATGCAACGCGATGTATTGTGTGGATGTTTTCTTGTATGTGAAATCTTACCAATATAAGATCTATGCGCGGTGTGTACTGCTCGGTTTTACGGGTAATTTAAGAAGTAATGGTAAAGTGTTCTAGTATTTACTTCGTTATGGTTATTGGAAATTGTTGCATCTTATAAAATTTAATAAATCATCTGCACGGTGTTTATTGCAACATGTTCCTGATGTGTAAAATGTAGTATTATGGGAATAAGTCACTGGTTATTTACATGTTACATTTTCTGGAATTTATATATATTTATATATTATATATTATATTTATTTCTATATATTATATATATATATATCTATATATATATATATATATTAATATATATATATATATAACTGGGGAAATTTTATATTTTGTTTCTATATTTCCTTTATACTTACACTTAACTATCCAAACACTAAACCCAGGGAACCCCCCTGCATACAAAAAGAAGTTCACTGAACCACTGTTTTTTCCTGATTAACTTGAGGGAGTCAGTTCAAGTGGACGAGTACTTTTTATTGTAGAATTTCCTTCAGTAGAACTCTCCATTTCCCTTTTCCCATCTTTTCCTCTCACCCTTAGATACTTTACAGTTTTTCACTATTTCTATGCTGAAAATATTGCCTACAGCAATTACGGTTTCTTTCTCCTGGATTTTTTTGACTTTGGGAGGGTTCTAATCGTGTGTGATGTTCCATTCGTCTAGGAAACTTTAGTTCACAGACAACCAGTCTTACATTTCTGCTGTTAAACGTCCGGTATAGGGTCGGCGCATGTAATATTTTGCTATGGTTTCGATTTCATATCGGTAGCTTTATCCATCGGCGCGCTCCTTGCTCATCTGTCTTCCCTAATTCGTCTTTCCTGGATAGGTCTGTGCGTGTTTCCTTGCTCTTTGTCTCTGTCATACTTCGGGTCAGCCATTTAGTCTTTCGTTTCAGACTATCGCCATCCATTGCTATCCAATATTCCTTGGGTGTTCCATGAGCAAAACGATTTAGCAAATACTCAATCTTATGTATTCTATCCCGATATGTCACCTATGTCCGTTTTTTATATCTATGTTACTACGCACAAATAATACGTTTGTATGTTCTGCCGGTTGTGACCAAAACGATTTTCCAGCGATTTCCGCTTACGTGCAGGGACTCCCTTTAATTCCTTTTTTCCCTGGATGGTCTCCTTGTACAGGTAATGTCCTTCATTGTTAATGTACACTTGTTTATGCATTTTAAATTTTATTCGTGGTTTTCATGCCTTAAGAAGAAGTTGGTCTGTTGTGGTCATGAGTTTTCCTTCCAATCGACTGCTTTCTCTTGCATTGTTATAATTTTTTCGGAAATATTTGGCAAATCAGGTTTAAAGAATCTAAAGGAGCCTTAACTCGTCATCTCGTGACTGACCTGTCTCCAGGGAATGTTCGCTCCAGCTAAAATGATGACTTCTTTCGTCTCGTGATATCACCATGGTTTTGTTTTCGCAGCTGCAATTATGTCATTCCTTTATCTATCTCCAGTCTTCCTTTCAGGACTTTGCAGGTTGGATTGAAGATGATGCCTTGATTTAGCAAATCAGAGCAACTTAATCAGCAAATACCAGCTCTAAAAAAACTCAGACCTGTCTCATTTTTCCAGTATCCCCACTTGAATACTTTTCATCCGGTTCCTTACATGCTTTCCACATTGGCATAATTCATGCTGGAGTATGACAAGTATAAGATGACAGGATATCACCTTGTCTTACATTACCAATGGTGGTCCTGAACTCTTTGACTTGAAGGTTTGCCGTCCTCACATTTATTTCTGCAAGATTGTAGATTAGCTTCTTATAGGATGAACTCACGAGGTAGGTGTAAGTATTTGCTCTTGCTTGTAGCGTTAAGACCCCTTTAAAAGGGCACTGTTTTTTCCATCCCTCTATTCGTTAGGGTGGGCTTCTATAGAAACATTTTTCTGGTTTTTTCATGCGCATCGCTTTGTAGTACTTTTCTTCCAATCACGAATTTGTCTTCCAGGACTTTTAGTTTGCTGCTAGCACCTTGTTCTTTATTTTGTTCTGAGTATTTATATTCCTCTGTATTTTTTTTGTTTTTCCTGCTGTGCTTTTGGCTACCTAAGTATTAGTCCTTCCATGCCTTTTTTCATCGTGTCAACAAGGTGTCCCTCTTTCTATTGTTCCCAAGTCGAACTTTCCACCACATGCTTTGGTGAAGCTTTCATTTTGATGTCCTTGAATGCTTGTAGGTCCTAATGCTTGTTTCCCCTGTTCGTTTATGTAGCTTCTTGCGTGATGTTAGGCAGTTCCAAGGCCGAATAACTCTTCCAGTTGTTCTTTTAATTGTTAACAAGTAGTTGTCACTTCCAACCTCTGGCCTCCTCCACACTCTAGCATCCAGGACATACTTGAGTGAGCTCTTCCTTACTATGGCATAGTCGATCACTGACTTCTCAATCTTTGTTGGTTCACACCTAGTGTATACGTGTATGCGCTTATGGGGGAACTTTGTGTTTGTAATGATCAGATTCTGCTCAGTGCAGAATCTAAGGAATCGCTTTCCATTTTCATTAAGAGTATCTTCTCCATATCTTCCGATAACTCCACCCCATCTAGCATGGTCATTTCCAGCTCTGGCGTTGAAATCTCTGAGCAGGATTACTTCATCCAGGTAATCGTCTAATGTCCTTTGAAGCAGCTTGAAGAATTCCTCCTTGACCTCTGCTTGCTCATCTTCATTTGGCCCATACACAATGCCAAGGTTGACTATGGTTTCTTCTTCTTTTAGTTTTAGGACCATAATGCGTTTCGAGACAAAGTTCCATCCCTTGATACTATCCCTTTGGTTTTTGGCCACTGTACAAACCACGCCCCCTTTAGCGCTCTCAGCTCTTTCAGATGTGGGGACAACACTGTAGAGCAACGTGTCGCCATCGAGATCCATAAATCCTTGTCCTTTTTTCTTTGTTTCTGTTAAAGCCAGGATTTCTAATTTGGCTTTCCTCATCTCTTCCACCAGCTCCTCGTCCTTCCCATTTTTACTTTTTGTGTTCCATTTTCCGTAAGTCGTAGTCCATAGTCCGTTCCAGTTCGTTGCCTGTAGAATCAGTTCAATTTTCTCTCTTATGTTTCTCGTAATCTGGTTTTTAAGACAAACAGGTGATTGGCCTGTTGTGCCTTTGAATCATGGAGGCCGCCTTCCTCCCTTTTCAGCCGGGCTTGGGACCGGCCTAGGCGGAGTTTCGTCTTAGAATTGATTATATATATTCCATACGGGAATTCATTAAATAGTAACTGGATCACTCAATTCAATAACTGGAACCAATGTTAGGCAACGAAATCTGAACTCCTTTCAAACTATCATAATTATAAGTCATACAACATTATAGTCAGTTAATAAATTAATTGATTTTCTTCTTAACATGGACATAGTCTTTCCCCCATATCGTTTCGGTTATTTCTTTTTTTCTTCCCTTTTGGTTTAATTAGTTTACAACTAGAAAAAGAAGGACGCAAGTTTGTAACCAACACAAAGAATAACTGACAAGTTCAGTGAGAAACCTACGCTAATTTTCCAGAGTATCTTTTAGAGTTTAAATGATATCTTGTGACCTCAACATTCAACTCCGCAAGATTTACGGAATCTCACTGAATCAATTTCCCTTTTAACTTCACGATTCACTCTCTCAAATGAATATCCTTAATACGAGGAACGGTCAAAAAGTAATGCCTCGTAATTTTTAATTTCATTCAATAGGCAAGAAAACAGATAAAATTAACATTGAAATGTAGCCCCAAGTCTGAACTTCAAAAATTTATTTCTCAATGTAGTCTCCGTTATTTGTTACAGTTTTTGTCCATCTTCTCACAAGGGCATGTATCCCCGCACGGTACAAATTTGTGTCCTTTTTCTAAACCACTGGCGTACGGCGCGTTTAAGGGGTTCGGTCTCCTCAAAGTGATGTCCGCGAAGATCTTTCAGTGGTCCAAACAGATGGAAGTCAGAAGGTGCAAGATCGGGACTGTATAGGGGATGTGGTAATAATGTCAGACAATGTCTGCAATCGCATCCATGGTGCTTTAGCGGTGCGTGGCATTATTGTGCAACAGTAGTGCAGTTCTCTATCTTTTAATGGGTAAGGTCGCCGAAGACAACCTCTAAGCTTCTTCAAAGTTTCAATGTAACGGTATGCATTCACCTTCTTTTCCTGTTCAAAGAAGTCGAGAAGAATCACACCCTTCTCATCCCAAAACACGGAGGCCATAACTTTCCCTACAGATGGTGAACTTTTGAACTTTTTTCTTGTCGGCGATGTTGTGTGATGCCATTCCATTGACTGCCTGTTGGATTCTGGTTCAAAAAAATAAACCCAAGTCTCATCACCTGTCACAATATTCGATAAAAACTCTTCCCCTTCAGTTTCGTAACGGTGCAGGAGGTTGATGGCTATGATTTTCCTTGTTTCTTTAAATCTGTCTGTCAACATTCTGGATACTCACCGTGCACAAACTTTTGAATACCCCAGGTCTTTAATGATGTTCTGGACACTGCCTGTACTAATGGACAACATGGAAGAAAGTTCATCCAGTGTTACCCGACGGTCACCACGAATGATGCCATCAACTCGATGAATGTTGTGTGGAATCACTGCGGTAGACGGTCGGCCAGTCCGCTTTGCGTCAGCCATTGAGGATTGACCTACTTCAGCTTCGTCACAACGATGTACCCAACGTCGGACAGTGCTAACATCCACTGTTGAATCTCCATAAACATTCTTCAAACGTTCGTGGATGCGAATTGGGGTTTCGCCTTCAGCATTGAGGAATTCTATGACATAACGTTGTTTTAACCGAACGTCTTTGGCAGCCATTTTTAAACTGTTACAGTGGTGCTACCTGTTATTGAAATAGGTTGGTAATACTATACAGTGCAGAAGAGTGTATGAGGAATTCTGCTAAATTTACAAATTGTACACCGATGCAGTATTTACATACATAAAAAATAGGAGGCATTACTTTTTGACCTTCTCTCGTATCTTCTTTATTCTCTACGAAGAGACGATTATTGAAGTCTATCAACTCTACCAACCTTAGAGGATGAGCATGACATTCTATGAAATGTCTCGCTTTGTTGAACCTTGGCCAGTATAGCCTCGACCTTGATGACCGACATCTCCTGAATAGCTTTTCATTGATCTACTATGTCGGCCTGCTGAATACTCGGGCGTATCCCGTAGGTACTCAATTTCCATGATCCCCTTGATTATTGTTGGAAGATTCTACATTCTTTTCGACCTTTAGTCATTCTAACCTGACTAGAATTTTATTTCTCAGCTCTGTAGGTTAACTTCATGTTCTTTCTTCTCTGTGTCCTCTGTGTGTCGTCATCGTTGTTTCTTTTCCCCAAGTAACCAGCAGATTATTGCTTTCCTTCTCATAGACAACCAATTTTTCTATATTTTACATCATGCCGAACCGTATGCACTACACCTGTGACAACCGTACACAAACAATCGAACTTACCATAACAAATGTCTCTCCCATGAGCAGGTATTCAGACTTCAATAATAAATATATGTGTATATATATATATATATATATATATATATATATATATATATATATATATATATATATATATATATTATATATATATATATATATATATATATATATCCTATCTTACTTAAATTTCAAACATACGATATGTTGCTACCTCATATAGACAATTAAATATGCTATAACATGTGTCTGCCTCTCAAACATACGCATAAACGTACCATAATATATAGCTCTCTTATACAAACATCAAACTTACTATAATTTGTATTTAGATACTACAAAATAATACAATTAAAATTATCATAACATATGTTTCTACCTCACACTCACAAAACCGTCAATCTTAGATTATAGGATTCTGCTTTGCAAAAACAACCAGACATAACACGACACTTTTTACCTCACACAAACAATCTATTCGTATCACAAGACGATTCTACCTCATATACTACAAAATCAAACTTACAGGGGTACTTATGAAGATGGTGTTCCTCACAGTCTCAATATCAGTCATCACTGCCCTCAGGAACAATCAAAACAACGAATTAGACACCTGACACAAGCACCTGTTAAACCCAGCTACAGTATACATTAAAAACGGAATGCATCCATGCCAACTGCAAGATACGAGTATACGAACATGAGAGGACAGACAGATTTGCCAAAAGAAGAGGAGGAACATTCCAAACTGTCGACAGGATTATACGAAATGAAAAGATACAAAAAGTAATAATCAAAAATAGTTTCAGAGAAACATGGCATTACCCACCCAAAGACCGAGCAGCAGAACCTTACTATTCATTGAACAGAAGAGATCAAGTAACAGACTGAGAAACTGACTATTGGAGACTTCAAATACCAGATCAATAAAACTTAAACTTGACAGTCAGATATGTGTCCATGTGGGGATGACAAAACAAGTAAGTGGGGCATATCCTCCAAGACTGTCATCTCCATGAGAGAAGCAGACTGGCAGCATGATCTTCTCCAACCCAGTTGAGGGAAAAAAAACTGTGTTGGTGATGGGAGACGCCTAAGGCGGACTGCCATTTTAATGTCAGATTTAGATGTGGTTATTTTAGAGTAAATGAAGAAGAATAACTCACAAAAAACAATACAATTTACTGTCTCATGTTCTTACCTCATACACATAATCAAACATAACACCAAATGTTTTATAAATGACACAAATAATCAAACATATCAGCATTTGTTTTATAATTGACACACACAATAACTCACCAGCATAAGTTTCTACCTCACATAGAGTCAGTACTCTAAAATTGTATGAGACATTGGTTGATTGTTTAATGAATATAGAAGCGACCGGAGTTGGCGAAGATAAGATTACTTCATATATTAACATGGGTACAGATGATTCGTCTTTGATTATCTCGATTGTGCTGCCATTTTCAGAGAGTGTCGTAAGAGTGAACTCCTTTAGGCGCTCCATGTTATCTGAAATACAACAGGTACAATCATCAATAAACTAAAATATAATAACATTACCAATAATATAAATCTTGCTATTTATTTTAAATTATTTTATCACATCAATCCTGGTGATGTTATAATGGTGCAATAAAAGTAAAAGTTAAAAGTCATTTTAAAATACACTTAAACAAAGCTTTTAAATTAATATTTCACTGAATTAACTCAGTTGGGGGCTTGAACGAGCTAAAATAGATAATAATTCTTCATAGAATGTGTCAGACAGAAAAAAAGTTAACAATTGCTCAGAACAAATCCGCGTTGTTCTTGATTTCTGAAATATATATGAAAACTCCCTCAAGATAGAAGCATTATCATCCTTCTATCTACAACTCTGCCAGAAGTAATCTTGTGCGAAGGTAGATACCTTTGAAGACCCTCATTAGATACTCTAGGTTTTGGCCATTGTTGGACCACCACTGCACAGCAAGAGAAGTAAATCCCGTGACAAAAGGTACTGTCACAACATCCTCAGTGAATTAAGCTAGCTTAATAAAATTCACTTCACTTTGTTCGGGAACTGCATCAGATAGGAAGTGGTAGAATGAGAAAAAAAATACCCACAAATAGTGTCTCATTCTACCGTTTTACCCCCCGTCTTACGGCAGTTCTTCTCATATCCTCATATAGGACGTGACGTTTTGTCTGAAGTGAAGTTTCAATTCCATAAAAAAAAACCATCTATTTTAACATGACCAGCGCTCTGACGGTGACATTGTAGGACGGAGATTTTCTAGCACAGAGTTCCAGGTATTCCAAATTCTGAACACGCTGAAACCTGATAATAATGATTCTGAATACTCTGAAACATGACAATAATAATAATTATGAAGGCTCTGAAACCTACTAATAATACTTCTAAGCACTCTGAAACCTGATAATCATTAGTCTGAATAGTCTGAAATCTGCGAATAATAAATCTGAGCACTCTAAAACCTGATATTAATGAGTCTGAATGCTCTGAAACCTGATAATATTAATAAGTCTGAAATCTCTAAAACTTGAAACAGGCATGATTTTATCACGATAGATCTTAGACAGCTCCGTGATTCTAAAGTAAATCCAAACAGCTCTTGGTATGCCAATTGCTGCATCTCCAGAGAAGGAAGAAAGCTATTAGCCGGCTCCACAAAAATCATAAACATTGTGCACAGCACCCTTCTATAGCTACAAATATCACCTGCTACTTCTTCAACTTGGCAGTGCCTGCGACAGAGCGATGTGTACTGTAGCCCTAGTTAAACAACAACACCCCGAGACACTCCGATAGCAAATACTACTGGGTAAGGTGAGGAATTACTGTTAGACACCTTTTGTCGCCTCTCTGACAGGAACTTTTAAAAGCAGCTGAAATTTTAGCCTTATTCTTTCTCTAATTTTCTAATGAAAGCAACATGATCTATCCTATTACACGTTTGTCACATATGTATGTAAATAGTTCAGCAGTGCCCCGTCCACATTGCTTCCCCTTCTTAATGTTATAATCTTTGCGACGCAAAAGCAATTCGCTGACAAAATTCACCGTCTGGGGACTGACATTTAGCCACGCCTATTTTTCTTGTCTTTCTTAAGTTAACGATTTGCTTACCTATTATTCGCAATCATGCCCGATAATAGGAGGGCGAACCGGCCTGTTTTACAGAGTTCTCACGCGAGCTGGCACGTCAATCAGCGGGAAGTGACAGAAAGCACGCGATGAAACTGATCAGACCAGGTAGCAACTTCAAAGGGCGATTATGGGATTTCTCGGTCATCTTTGATGTCCGACATTTTCAGGGGAATTAAGTATTTTGATCTAGAAAGGGGTGATAATCAAAGACGGTTCACTCGCAAGAGACGGTTCTCTGATGCCGTTTCGGCATAGCGAGGACGCAAACCGCAGAATCCTTTACTTCGTGAAGCCAGCCCTCGGATTTCTTCAGAAAAAACCAAGGTGTGACGTATGCCATCTTTCAGAGAAATCACATCTATATATATATATATATATATATATATATATATATATATATATATATATATATATATATATATTATATATATATATATATATATATATATATATATATATATATATATATATATATATATATAATATATATATATATAATTTCAATTAGCAAGTTGTTGTTAACTAGATCTGGTTGCAATATTTTGAGGTTCCCCAGTGGTTTTAGATACGGCCATATTAGACAAACTGTCCTGTGTAGTTGCCCTGGGAGGTCACATATTAGACAAACTGTCCTGTGTAGTTGCCCTGGGGTGTCACTTAAAAGACAAACTGTACTGTGTAGTTGCCCTAGGGGTCACATATTAGACAAACTGTCCTGTGTAGTTGCCCTAGGGGTCACATATTAGACAAACTGTCCTGTGTAGTTGCCCTAGGGGTCACATATTAGACAAACTGTCCTATGAAGTTGCCGTAGGGGTCACATATTAGACAAACTGTCCTGTGCAGTTGCTCTGGGTGGTCACATATTAGACAAACTGTCCTGTGTAGTTGCCCTGGGGGGTCACATATTAGACAAACTGTCCTGTGTAGTTGCCTTAAGGGGTCACATATTAGACAAACTATCCTGTGTAGTTGCCTTGGGGGGTCACATATTAGACAAACTATCCCGTGTAGTTGCCCTGGGAGGTCACATATTAGACAAACTGTCCCGTGTAGTTGCCCTGGGGTGTCACTTAAAAGACAAACTGTCCTGTGTAGTTGCCCTAGGGGTCACATATTAGACAAACTGTCCTGTGTAGTTGCCCTGGGAGGTCACATATTAGACACACTGTGCTGTGTAGTTGCCATGGGAGGTCACATATTAGACAAACTGTCCTGTGCAGCTGCTCTGGGCGGTGACATATTAGACAAACTGTCCTGTGTAGTTGCCCTTGAGGGTCACATATTAGACAAACTGTCCTGTGTAGTTGCCTTGAGGGGTCACATATTAGACAAACTATCCTGTGTAGTTGCCTTGGGGGGTCACATATTAGACAAACTATCCCATGTAGTTGCCCTGGGAAGTCACATATTAGACAAACTGTCCTGTGTAGTTGCCCTGGAGTGTCACTTAAAAGACAAACTGTCCTGTGTAGTTGTCCTAGGGGTCACATATTAGACAAACTGTCGTGCGTAGTTGCCCTGGGAGGTCACATATTAGACAAACTGTCCTGTGTAGTTGCCCTGGGAGGTCACATATTAGACAAACTGTCTTGTGTAGTTGCCCTGGTGTGTCACTTAAAAGACAAACTGTCCTGTGTAGTTGCCCTAGGGGTCACATATTAGACAAACTTCCTGTGTAGTTGCCCTGGGAGGTCACATATTAGACAAACTGTCCTGTGTAGTTGCCCTAGGAGGTCACATATTAGACAAACTGTCCTGTATAGTTGCCCAGGGAGGTCACATATTAGACAAACTGTCCTGTGTAGTTGCCCTATGAGGTCACATATTAGACAAACTGTCCTGTGTAGTTGCCCTGGGAGGTCACTGTAACGGTCAGTTTGCTGAGTCTATGTCAGTAAAAATGCCTGATTAGAAGTTGGAAACATTATTATTAATTTCCTAGTCTAAGGGCATTAATCCAAGTTTTGTTGTAATGATTGTGGACAGGGTAGTGATCTCACTTGTCAGTTATTTCTGTGGGTGATTTGAAAACCGATGTCAGTTTTGCCTGATATGGTTTCAAACCGTCTACTTTGAGCTGTGCTCAAAAGGTCTTGCATCTCGGTACGCATGCGTGGCATGTGGCGCGATTTGGTAGAAGCCATTTACTGTCAGAGTACCGGGCTGTGTTTAAGAGAGTCAAGATGTCTTTTGATAAGTCCTCTGTGTTTCGACAAGATGTCGTGATTTATTTCATGTGTATTCTCAGCGCCTTAGAGACGATGTGAGTGTGGTTATATTTATTCTGAAGGGACAGAAGGTAATTGACATTTGAACTGTTTCCCTTATTGATAGAATCTTCATGACTCGTATTATCGATAGCCTATGATTTTCCCTGAGCGGGAGAACAAACTACCTACGTATCCTGGAAAGGAAGCTTACTATGTATTCGGATATTATGCACTAGGCTGGTGCATGCCCGAAGTACTTATACATATTGTTCTGTATCCCGCATGGCGGCGATACTAAATATACAAGGTGGGATTCCCCTTGTTTGATGAAGAATCACCCGGAGGCCATTTAAACTATAAGTCCGCCATTTTGTACGGCCGGTTGGAGTCATCTAATATCTGATTTACTAATGTCAGAGTAGAGTTTGTTTAAACTCACATTTGGGATATATCTTCCCTGAAGCTGATGGTTGAGAACATTGTACGAGATCAGCTTTACTAGATTCATGCATAGCTGGATGATGAACTTTATTAATATATCATGACCTGTTCAATGACTGTTGATATTAATGTCGGCATACCTGCCGCTCGTGGTGTAATAAAGTCATGTAAACGTCAGAGCTGTTCCAGAACTCTATGAATTCATACCTGTGTAATTATAGAGTGTGATGTCCTGTTCCTGCCTACTTTCTACTTCCACGAACTTTCAACACACATTCGCAAAACAAAACATTGAGATTCACTCAAGACAACACATTAAGACAAGCTACACGAATGCCAGCATTGTTGAGTCCAACCAAGGACTGTATCGGTCATGTCAGCCTGTATTGAGCTGATTCATATTTATACTGCTACTGGTCATTCGTGTACATTCAACGTTTAATATTTACAGTGGCCAAGCTGTACCTATGCTATTTATGTCACGGGCACCCGCCACGCTTCACGCATACAGTGACATTCAAGACTATTGACATTGTCGAGCCTTACACACTAAGAGACGGCTCGTACACTACTACTGGCCTTCAATAGTGACCTAAATACAACATTAACATTTATACCGCCCTAAAACCACCTTAACATTTATGGTGTACCAATTTCGATGGGGCTTAGCGGAAGTTTCAAGTTCGCCTACAATGGAATGTACTCAGCACTGTGTAGTTGTTGACACACTCACTACACCAGCTCACACGACGTAACTAGGTCATCAGGTCAAGTGCCGTTTTCAAGTTCAGCTGCAGTATTATCATCATCATTTTGTGTAGCAAGCTCAGCTGCAGTATTATCATCATCATTTTGAGAAGCAAGTTCAGCGGCAGTATTATCATCATAATTTTGAGAAGCAAGTTCAGCTACATTAGATAAGAAGGTCACGTACCGTTATTATCATCATCATTTTGGAAGCAAGTTCAGATGTGTTCAGCGTTGGATCATTTAATCCTTAGAACGTTGACGAAAGATCTTCATCATTATGGACGTTAAGACTAACAAGATAAGTGGCATATTTCGTGTCGTGAACTGTGCCTTGTCTTGTGTATGAACTAAGCCTTCCACATTTGTATTTCCTTATTCATGCTTTTGTGTTGCATGTTTAGATGTGTTGTTTTATGTTGATATTTTGCGAGTCTCGGTTGGGTGGTGTCTGATATAAGAGATTCCACGTAACAGAGGACTTATACCAGCGTTTCTGTAGGGACTCAGCAAATTTCCTTGTGAAATTTGCTAGCGACTTTGGTTGCTATTTCTGTTAGGTGTGACGAAGTGTACCTTTTCGTTGTTTTCGTTATATTTTTTTTTACTGTTCTTTAGTTCTGATTTCATTTGTTTGTATTTGTAGGTCTCCTCTTTTCTATTATTTGATTCTATACACCCTTTGGTTCATACACTGTGACGTCATTTGTATTGTTTTCTTTCTCGCAGTTATCATCACATCCTTTGTGACATTTTTTTTATAGTTTTGCTGTTTATTTAGTTGACCCCTGCGAATGTTTTCGTATTGTCTTTGATCTTTGTTGTTGTTTACATTGTTCTTGGTCAGCATTTAATATTAATAAATATATGGTCATGCACTATTAACTGTGTAGTGCTACTTATGATAACAGACTGATGGATTTGCTCATGCACTATTAACTGTGTAGTACACTTGTGATAACAAACTAGTGGATTTGTTCATGCACTATTAACTGTGTAGTGCACTTGAGGATAACTGACTAGTGGATATTTGGTCATGCACTATTAGCTGTATAGTGCACGTATGATAAAGAATTGACTGGTATTATTATTATTATACAGTTGATTATGCAGGTTCTTTGTCAAAGACTTGTTTTCCACAGAGACTGCGCTAATGTAATGTGATTATACAAGTACTTTAGTTAAAACTTGTTACCATTAAGGTTGAAATAAGATAATAAATTATTTCAGGTTTTGGACTCATACTATTAGACAATATGTCTACACTTGATTACTTTATTGAGCAGGGTAAATCCCTTGGTAAGACTGGTGATAAATTGGAAGAATATGCGACTACTCAATATGATAAAGCATTAAAGTCGGAAGAAAAGAGAATGGAAATAGAAGCTGAACAAAAGAAATTGTAGATACAGGTGGATGAAAGGAGATTCCAAATGGAAATGGAAAAACAAAAAAGAGAAGCAGAAGCTGAAAATAAAAGGCTACAGATTGAGGCTGAAAATAAAAGGCTAAAGATTGAGGCTGAAAATAAAAGACTGGAAAAAGAGGCTGAAGAGAAAAGGTTACAAAGAGAAGCAGAAGCTGAAACTAAAAGACTAGAAGCTGAGGAGAGAAAAGCAAAAATGGAGCATGAAGAAAAACTCTTAGCTTTGGAGATAGAGAAGGCGAAGATGATGAACATGGGTAATGTTAATGATCCAAATAAGGTGTCATCTTCTGATAAGGCTAATGCTAGTACTTTCAAGATTAAACTACCAGCTTTCAATGCTTCCAGTGACGACATAACGTTTTATCTGGATAGATTTGAAAGTTCATGTAAAACACATAATATAAATAAATCACTATATGTGGATCAGTTGTCGAATATACTTAAAGGTGAAGCTATGAGTATGCTAAGCATGGTAAATAAGCCTGACAAGAACAATTATGAGGTTGTCAGGGCGGCTTTGTTAAAGAAATACCAACTTAACGAAGACGGCTATCGTCTTCAATTTAAAAATATGTTGCCAGAAACTGGAGTAGAATTCTCTGAATTCATTTCAAAAATACGTCTCACATTTACACGTTGGGTTGAGCTGTCTAAGACAGAACATACATTTGAAGCACTTATGGACTTACTACTTAGAGACAAAGTTATGTCTTCTGTCAATGAGTCTTTTCTTGCTTTTCTTCATGAGCGTAAGCCTAAAAACATAAAAGATATGGAAGAGTATTGTTGCCAGTATGTTACTGCGCACCCCCATGTAACCATTAGCAACTCTAAAGTAAAGGAAGGTTTGCCAGTTGCTTCGGCAGCCCCATATGGCACAAACTTCCTGCGTAAATTTCAGGGTACTACACAAAATTTTAATAGGAAGATTAACCGGAATTATGCTCAGAATCAGGGCAATCTATGACATAGTGATTCTTCTTCGAAGAACTGGAGACGAGCTGACAGCCCTCGTTATTCCACACCCAATAATTATAGACATTTTAGAAGAGGTTATAATAATAGAGGTTGTCAAAACTATTCTTTGCGGAGACCTCAAAACCAAACTAATAGATGTTTTCATCAATATGGAAACGATAATGATAACTATGGAAACTGTGATTCAAACCAGGATAACAGTTACAATAGAGAAAATAATGATAATTTCAGAGGCAATAATAGTCGCGGTAGATCTCAACATAAAAAAAGATATCAACAGGCAAACTCTGTACAGCAAGAGTCTCAGGGAGCCTGTAAACAGGATAATGATAATAAAAACTCTAACGCTATCACATGTTCTGCCTTTGACTTTAGGAGAGCAACTAAATGCCCCCAATGCTCTACTTTGTTCGAGCCGACTACTGTACCTACCTTGAGCTGTTGTCACCCTCTTCCCGCTCTTCCCGCTGCAGTTGCACATGACGGGAGAGGTTCTCTTATCCTGCATAAAGGTCTAGTAAATAGTAATCCAGTCTCAGTCCTTTTTTATTCTGGATGCCCTACGATTGGGGTTAAGAAATCTCTAGTAGATCCATCCTGTGCTACAGGAACGGTGATCAAATGTGTCACATTTGGTGGAACTTTGGAAAAGTATCCTACTGCCATAATACATATTGCTACTCCCTTCTTTACGGGAGATGTTCACGCGTGTCTTCTACCGAATCCTATTGCGGACCTTATTATCGGTCGTATTCACGGAGTTAGGGAATGTACCCCACAGCAGATTGCTGCTTGGGAAGATCAAAATATGCATGCTACCAATGCAGTGGTCACAAGAGCACAAGCTCTGGAGACACCTCAAACTTCATTGACTAGTAATAATGAAGTGCATAGCCAAGATAGTCACTTGGTTATTTCACGTGACTCGTTCATAAAGTTGCAAGAAGAAGATCCTTCTTTACAAAAATACTTCCTTCTAGCAAAAAAGGTGATCCAAATCAAAATACAAATAGAAAGTATTGGATTACCATGAAGAACTGCGTACTTGTGCGTATGGTACAAGACTCGACTGTGTCTACTCATTCACAAATTCTTGTGCCTAAGAGTATGAGAGTGCAAATATTGCAACATGCTCATGACTCGCAATGTGCTGGACATATGGGTTTTTCACGTACAAAGTCGAGAGTCCTTGCGGCTTTCTTTTGGCCATTTATCAGCAAGGACATACGTATTTACTGCTGATCTTGCAAAATATGTCAAGAGGTCAAATCTAGAGGACCACGACATGCAGCGCCTATCCAGGCTGCTGACATTCCTATTCGGCCGTTTCAGAAAATGGCAATAGATATTATCGGTCCTTTTAGGATCAAGTCGGCCAGAGGACATCAGTTTATCCTTACATGTGTCGATATGTGCACACGTTGGCAAGAGGCTATACCTCTTAAGAGCATCTCTACTGCCGATATCGCAGACGCTCTTTGGTTGATATTTTCTCGTTTGGGTTTCCCAAGAGAAATATTGTCAGACCATGGCACGCAACTTATATCTGACACTATGTCACAGGTAATGTCTACTCTACAAATTAAAACGTCTCTCAGCAGTATTTATCACCCAATGCCAAACGGGTTAGTTGAGCGTTTGAATAGAACACTCAAGACTTTACTTGGGAAGATAACTAAGGATCATGCTCAGGATTGGGACAGGGTCTTACCCGCGGCTCTCTTCGCTTATAGAGAGGTTCCCAATAAACACACAGGGTTTTCTCCGTTTGAACTTGTCTTTGGAGCGCAACCGCGCGGCCCTATGTCTTTGCTCCACGATCTTATCGCTGCCGATAATATTAGCGATGACACACAATCTTCATATGAGTATGTCATTGCTCTGAGGCAAAAGATCATCGAGGCATGCAAACTAGCAACTTCTTCTTCCGAATTTGCTAAAGAAAAGGCAAGGCAATTTGCAAATAGGAATAGATGTCTACGACAACTTTGTCCGGGTGACAAAGCATTCGTTCTTCTTCCTTCTAGGGAGAACAGACTTCTTATTGCATGGAAAGGTCCGTATGCGATAGTCTCTAAAATTTCCGATGTCGACTATGTTGTCGATATTGATGGGAAGCATAAAACTTTCCATATAAATATGCTCACGGAATTTCATGAACGACCGGACTATTTGCAGCCTATTTTCCAGGCGACGGACGATTCTCCAGTCCCTTGGGGTCATTACTCATCCCTGTCGGTTATACAGGATGAGGAAACTACGTTCTCAGATGTCAATCTTTCTCTTCCTGTAATCCCACTTCATTCTATGGAATCTTGGAAAAACGTTACTGTTTCTTCTAATCTTTCCGCTGAGGAACACCGACAAGTCTCTTCGATGTTACAAACATTTCAGGATGTCCTTACCGACATTCCTGGACACACACATGTCATCGAACATGACATAATACTTACTGACCATAATCCTATCAGAGTCAGACCCTATCCGATACCTATCCATTTTCAGTCACAAGTCGAAAAAGAATAGGATGAAATGATATAATTAAAAATAATTGAACCATCCACTTCAGCATACTCTTCGTTCATGGTTATTGTTCAAAAGAAAGACAATAACATTCGCCTTTGCGTTGATTATCGCAAATTGAACCAAGTTACGAAGTTCGATGCTGAACCTATGCCTTCATTAGAAGAGCTACTAAACAAACTATCTAATTCTAGATTCTTTACCAAACTCGATTTGTCAAAAGGTTATTGGCAAGTTCCTTTAACTGAACGCGCCAAACCTCTTACGGCTTTTTCTACACCTAGGGGTCTATTCCAATGGAATTTCATGCCTTTCGGCCTTATGAACGCCCCTGCTACATTCGTACGCATGATGCGTCGAATTCTCTCATATCGTACAGATGTCATAGTGTTGCAAGTGGAATTTATGGAAGGGGAAGTAATCTTTAGAATGGTGTTTTAGACATATTAAATTTCGAGTTGCAACGCTTGATTAAGCGGATACTTGTCTGACTTTAGGATAGAATTATTTTTTCCTATTTTTCGGGTGACAGAGTACAGATAAGCGTGTGAACGCTGTTTAATGTATTTATTCTGTACTGTTTTGAGTTATGTGAATAGCTCGCTAGTCTGCATGTGTTATCGAGAACGGTGTTCAAGACAACCGAATCTCGTGACGGGTTTTTTGGTGGGACTAGTGTGTGATTTGGAGAGTTGTGTTTTGGGCGTGGACCGTGTAGGTCGAGTCCCAGTGTTTTTGGATAATGTATGCCTACGTAGGATTTGAGAAAATGTCGACTTATATATTTCGCTGTGTGTACAGCCTATTTGATAAACTGCAATGAAGATTTGTTTAGGCCATATGAAGATTATTATAGCTGCCGTGTGATGCAGGCTTTAGTGAGTATTGGAGTACTGTTTAGGCCATATGAAGATTATTAGAGCTGCCGTGTGATGCAGGCTTTATTGAGTATTGAAGTACTGTTTAGGCCATATGAACATTATTATAGCTGCCGTGTGGTGCAGGCTTTATTGAGTATTGAAGTACTGTTTAGGCCAGGATGTGGACAGGCCGTATTATATATATTTAATGCAGTATTATATTATATTGACTAGTGTATTGCTAACGAATGCGAGTACATTTATGGCCAGTAATAACGGTAATAACATTCAGACTGAAACCACTTTTGTTACATTTATTGTAACAGTTGGTGGTTTTCAGTCAACAGGATCTGACATCTACGACTATTCGCGTCGATAGCCTAAGTGGCGTAGTTTTCGTATCGTTGGATATCATTTAAGATGTGCCTGTATGGCGTATACGATTAAGAAATTGTTACCTCTACAGTGATATGTACTTGAAGCAAGAGGATAATATGAAGCAAATTTTGTCCACCAGACCATAACATATCTAGAGGATCAGTCACTACAAGTTGGAAATAATACATATGACTTTCACGTGACAAGAGTGTAGAACACTTGACTTTGTTATAATTGACCTTATGTAGGCGTGGCTTGAATCTCCTGTACTTCAGAACTGTGACCTAGTTATTATCTGCCTGGGTGGCGCATTTGAGAAACGACGCACGCTTTATTCGTGGTAGAAGGCAACTTTACACCAGTAGCAATTGACGTCCTATTTCATGCCTATAGACGACAACAACGTCTGCAGTGGTCAAGGAAGTTCAATTAGACTTGGACAGTATTTGTACCAGCATTTGTACGGGTTGTGACAGATTTCTGCAATATTCGGGTTACCTGTGCCAGTTGTCACCATCACAAGTTCAAGATGTTATGATACACGGAGTTGCCGTGTACATTTCAGACTACAGAAGAGTCAAGAGGGGCAGTGTGTGCTGTATTATGGTTCCTGTCAACGTGTGCATTGTTAAGCACATATCATATTGACGAAATTACCTGAAGACAAGCGAATCAAGTTCCAGTGCTTTCCCGCAGTGGAGGTTTTAGCAGTCTATGTGATATCCAGTATCGTGGCGGAAAAGAAGCGGGATCATTGACAAGATAAGTGATTGTGTCTTGTGTAAATTGTGTCACTTCATATATGTCGCTAGGCCTCCCTAATTGCTCATTTTGTTATTATTGTTGTTTATGTCTAATTTGACATATGATTAAGATTTGATGCATAGGTGTTAATGGCTGTTGACATATGTCGATTTTCCTGATAATGATGTGACTTGATAAAGGTGCTATAAAAAGGAATTGGTGATACAGAATTGATGAATAAGCTCATTTCTTGACAAATAGTTAACTTTGTGAGCTGGAAGGGTAATTGTCAAACCTTTTGCGACAGTAATTTGTCATAACTATAAGTGATTACTATATATAGTTGATTAAGTAAGTGAATCACCATGGATCGTGATATGTGCCCTACAGATATAAGGCCTATGTTGGAGTCTGCATTGGTGGTAGGTAGAGATGGTAAGGGATTGAGAGGTGCACGACTTGGAGTATGGATCATGGACGATTTTTTGGTTAATGTATCGGCATCTCTAGAGTTATTTGCGAAACATAACTTTAAGTTTGTTTGCAATTTGGTAATGGCCAAGGATTTGGTGAATTTGCTACGGCACCTTCGTGTGTTTTTGCAACAGAATATTGAGCTTGAACACGGACATATAATGCAAAGCATGTTCAAAATAATCCACAACCATACATCTGATGAGCAGGAAAGGGAATTGAGAATTGAGAAACAAGCAAAAGTAAACAAACAAAGTGCTCTACAGCAAAGAGAGAATTTCCTAGAAGGTGTTGCTAAAGAGAACGAACTACAGGCAACTGTGTATAGGCTTAAAAGTGAGATACTTGAATCAAACTCAGAACTTTCTAGTACACAAGCTACATTAAATTCAGCTTTAAGCAAAGTCCAAGACTTGGAAACTCAGATAGGTAATCTCATGCGGGAACTTCAAGAACAGAAAGAGATGTATGAGAAATTGAAGGTTGAGAGAAATGTCTGTGAGAAGACTTACATAGAAATGCTTCATGAGGTGATGAATGATAATGCGATGCTCAGTGATCAAATTGGGGAGATGAATATTGTACCCCCCAAGAAGAGTAATGAGATTATGAAAAAAACAATGATGATGTCCAGACTGAAACACTTCAGATAGAGTTGACTCAGTTGAGGGCAAATAAAGAACAGTACGAGAAAGAGACTTTAGTGGAGTTGACGGCTGAGAAAGAGAAGGTCGCTAAAATTGAAAATTTGCTAGCAGAAGAAAGCGACAAAGTTTTGGCTGTTAAGGAGTTAAATAAAAGGTTAAGTGAAACGATTTCACTTAAAGATATTGAAATTGCGGAAGCAAGGGAAAGAATATTTGGCTTAATAGATATGGTTTTGAAAAACAAAAGGTGCTCTTCTGTCAATGTTCACAATGATAGACAGAAAGTTGCGAAAAGTCAGCCCCATATACTTTTTGCTCAGAGAGATGTCATTCATGGTAAAGACAGATCTTATCGTGGTAAATACAACTTTAAAAGTTCTAATATTACTGATAGTTCCAGTGATAATTCTTGGCGTCAGACCAACAAAGATTCTAGTGTAACAGGCAGTTCCGTTGGTCAGGAAAAGAAAGGTGATATATTTCAGGTCAAGACTCATAAGAGCAAATATTTGTCTACTACTGGAAATACTCAGAAATTAATAGCGGGTGTTGAGACTATTACTACTTGTTCCAAAGATGAAACCCATATGCGGAACAATGGAGATGCTATTGTTTCTGGCAGTTGTCAAACTCAGCACAGTCAGTTTGAAACTATTGGTAAATATATTCCCATAAGGGAAAAGAAAAACAGTTCTAGAAAGAGAGATAACCCCAAGAGTAAACAGTACCAAGGGAGATCAGAAAATAATAATTTTCCCTCTCGTAGATACTGTAGACAATTTAACAAATCTCAAAGTTTTGATTGTAAGAATGTTGGAAAGTATGATAGAGATAATAGCTTTTCAAATGTTGCTTTACATCACCAGAGTAATGTTCCTAAACAAAAGACTAAAGTCATTTTTTGTAAACAAGACAACGGTAATAATAAGTATTGTGATCATAGAACAAATAATAAGCGCAATTGTGCTAATTTTGTTCAACATGAGCCCAGAGTCATTTATAATCAAAGTAAACAGAGTAAAAATAACAGTGGATGCTTGAATACTATTTATTGCTCTACTTGTTGTTGTGAATGTGAGACTTTGTTTCAGCGTAAGACAGCGGCGACATTCAAGGTCGGTCATGTTGTCCCCAAGAATTCTATGATATCTACATGTGATAGAGAGAGCTAGTGACATTGTGAAGAGACCGGGTTTTTACACAAGCCGGTGTTGGGTAATTGTAAATGTGATTTCTGCGTTTTTTTCATTAAATTTCACTATTGAGTAAAATGGAAATTTTCATTTGTATTTGTTGACAGAAGCTACGTTGCGATAAGGGTCAAGGCTTCTGTGACATATTGACGGTCAGAAATGTGAGTCAACTTTCCGCTCGAGTAGTCAACCGAAACCTGTCAGCGTCTAAATAGCAACTGATGGTTACTTTCTGAAGGTCAAGCATGTTTACAAGAGAGTGGGAGACTTCACGTCTGATTTATTTTTTTTTTTATGTGAAGATAGTAAATATTTTTGTATTCTATATTAGTACATGACATGTTGTTGTTTTGAAATAACATATAATTTTGTTGTAATGATTATTTCTATGCATCATTTGATTGCCATAATTTTTTATTGTTATTTATATGTCTGTATTTTGATGATGTATTAATACATTTTTATGCTATTTATATATTATTGTGTTGATAATGTGTAGTATGTAATTATTATCCTTTATACTACTCTGTTCAACTTAGAATTTTTGCAACTGTGTTGTTTAGGATAGTTTTGTACATGATGAGATTGCACAAACTCATTTATTGTGTTGATGTAGTGGTTACTTTTAGATAATCCTGAGTGTTCGTTATTCACTTAATTTATATTTTTCTCATGTTTTGATGTCATGATTAATTAATATATAGAACATACAGAGAAGATGTGTATTATCTGGTATGTTGTGAAATGTAATTTTGGAAAATAGCTTGCATGTATCATACATGATCTTGTATTTGGATTTGTTAACTTTTTGTGAAACTTCGATTTTTCCAGAACTTGATTTTCTTGCCAGTCAGACATGTAGATTATTTTCTTAGCAGATTATTTTTTTTAAAAAAAAACTTATTTTTTGTAGATATTTTTATAGAACCTTTTTTATATTTCATAGTAACAACAAAGTGTAGATTTATTTATAATGTATATCTTATCGATTTGAGTAAGAGATAGAGTTATACCTAAATAGCATTGTACGGAGCTGAACGTAATTGTCAGCAGAAAGAACTTAAAGGATAAATTAAATTTACATGTGTTGATTTAAAGGTTCCTTCGAGATAGGATTTTTGTTTTATATTTCACTCATTTTGTTAAAATATTGATTTCATTATTAGGTTTTACTTAAAGTATTATTGAATTACTTAAAAATTAAATACTGTTTTTATGTAACTTATCGAGAAAAAAAAATATGTTTGTACGGTACTGTTGAAAAAAAATGATTTTTTTTTTTTTTGGCATTGTAATTTTTTGTTGTGTGTGCCCAGCATTTGACTTCGTGATATCATTGATATGTAGTTTGATTAGTTCTTGTAAAAAGTTGTTTTTTATTATGATGTATTTGTTTTTTTTTTAGCGCTTGATTGTGCGTTGGTCGTATTAGTTATAGTAATGCTATTACTTGTTTGTTCGATGCCTATAATTTATTTATGTTAGTTTTGTATAACTCTTATAACTTAGTTAAATTACTTATTAGCTTTTGTTTAGTTATAAATTATTTTTTGGTGGTATTAGTATAGATATACTTTGATATTTTGTGTTGTGCCTTTCGATCATGTTTATATATTTATTTTTGAATATGTTATCTGATCAAAACAGTTATTAGTATATACTGTTATTGACTTTCTTTGCGTTCGTGCCTTTGCTTTCTATCTGTCTTTGGTAACTATTCTTCATTTCATTCCTTCTTTTCTGTTGTCTTTTCGGTATGGATTTCATATCTTGTTTATACTTTCGTACCTCATCTTCGTTTTACTTGATTCTATTTGTATACTTTGTCTTCTTTCAACACTTATACCTCTATTCTTTGTATTGTTGGAGTGGTTATATGACTTGATATAACATATCTACTTTTGACAGTTGTATTTATTTTACATGTAATTGTCCAACTTAGTTATGAGTATATGGTATTGTTGAGTTCTTACTTTCCTTTTTTTACAGATCATTCTTCTTTTGATTGATCTTGTGTTTTCTCTTTCGATTGGTTGTTTTGGTTTGGTTTGTACTAAATATACGTAACTTAATTTTGGAACTGATCATATTTGTATATTTAGCTAATTACTTTTTATACTTAGCTGGTTATGCTGTATGCTTTAATTGCTACTTTACACTTTAATGCTGATATTTCTTGTAAATATCTAATTTTGATTTAAAATAAGATATTTTTGTAGGCATATGTTAGAGCTTAATTGTCTTCTAAATTTTTCGTTTTTGGGAGTTAATTTTTTCAAAAAAAATGATAGAATCATTTTTTTTTCCCGGAGCGGGTGGTAACTGTTGCAAGTGGAATTTATGGAAGGGGAAGTAATCTTTAGAATGGTGTTTTAGACATATTAAATTTCGAGTTGCAACGCTTGATTAAGCGGATACTTGTCTGACTTTAGGATAGAATTATCTTTTCCTATTTTTCGGGTGACAGAGTACAGATAAGCGTGTGAACGCTGTTTAATGTATTTATTCTGTACTGTTTTGAGTTATGTGAATAGCTCGCTAGTCTGCATGTGTTATCGAGAACGGTGTTCAAGACAACCGAATCTCGTGACGGGTTTTTTGGTGGGACTAGTGTGTGATTTGGAGAGTTGTGTTTTGGGCGTGGACCGTGTAGGTCGAGTCCCAGTGTTTTTGGATAATGTATGCCTACGTAGGATTTGAGAAAATGTCGACTTATATATTTCGCTGTGTGTACAGCCTATTTGATAAACTGCAGTGAAGATTTGTTTAGGCCATATGAAGATTATTATAGCTGCCGTGTGATGCAGGCTTTAGTGAGTATTGGAGTACTGTTTAGGCCATATGAAGATTATTAGAGCTGCCGTGTGATGCAGGCTTTATTGAGTATTGAAGTACTGTTTAGGCCATATGAACATTATTATAGCTGCCGTGTGGTGCAGGCTTTATTGAGTATTGAAGTACTGTTTAGGCCAGGATGTGGACAGGCCGTATTATATATATTTAATGCAATGTGGAAATTATATGATTCGTGTTTTGCTGTCGAATGTGTGTCATTTATGTCATCGTGTCTGTGTTGCAACGTAATAAACAGTAGCGAACTGTTCCAGTCGTTTGCAACCCTTTTTGACTCCTGCATGTACTCTTACGTACGCACTGTGGTGTGCGAACATATCAACACACACCCAGGTCAACATTCCAGACACAGTGACAGGACAGCAGCACACATATATTAAATTAGCCTGTGTGGCGATGATATAGACCAAACCACTACACTCGCAACAGTGGGTGTAAACAGAGATTATATAACATTTAGACTTAGCGCCGTTATCAGCGGTGGTTTCAAAGACATAATAACATTAACGTTTAATTACATTCAGTGAGAAACCAGAAAAACTAGTCGGTATCACATAGCATACTTAGACGATATCTGTCTCTTCAGTGATTTCTGGGAAGATCACTATTTGGGTTTATACGAATTGCTGTCTACTCTTCGCGAGTATAATTTAACTGCAAAACCCTCTAAAGTTTTTATAGGATTTAGTGAAATTTCTTTCCTGGGTCACCGTGTTGGTCATGGTCTCTTAAAAACAGAGGACCACAATATTTCAAAGATACTAAACATTTCTGTCCCTAAGACGAAAAAAACAAGTACGTAGTCTCTTAGGTTTGATACAATTTTACTGACGATTCATTCCGAATCTATCCTCGATTATGGCACCTCTTTCAACCTTATTGAAAAAAGGATCGCCTAATCTGATCCGCTGGTCTCAAGATTGCCAATCCTTATTGGACCAGATTAAAACTTTATTTTCATCTCCACCTATCCTAAGGTTACCTACTATTGAGAAGACTTTTGTTCTTTGAAGTGACGCCTCATCGACTGGGATGGGGCAGCACTAATGCAGGAGAAATCAGATACTCTGCATCCGGGGATGTATATCTCTAGGAAACTAAATGCGGCAGAAAGGAATTACTCGGTTTTAGACCGTGAATTACTGGCTATGGTTTGGTCAATTCTCAAGTTACAAAGGTTCCTTCTTGGCGCGCATTTCATTGTGGAAACCGACCAGAAAGCTCTGACAGCTATTATAAATTAAAAACTTGAAGAGCTCGAGGTCTACTCGATATGCAATTGCTCTTCAACGTTTTCATTTCTCTGTGCGAGCTATTCGTGGATCAGATAATGTGATGGCAGACATTCTGTCAAGATGCCCACATGATTCCACTTAACTCTTTTGTCCTAGAAATTCCTTATACACGTCTAGATTTATGACAATTCTTTACTATAACAATATATGTTAACACATTTGTGTTCACCTGAGTGTTGTAAATTATGTGATTTCTCCCTCTGTTACCTTCTTTAGTATAAAAGGAAGGGTTAGTCATCGCAATACAAGGAACAAAAGTTCCCACAGCCACAGTTATAGTATGATTTGTATGTTTGATTAATGTATATTAGAAAATCTTACAGTTATCATATGGAATTATTTGTATTTTCTCAGCAGAATCATTTCTAGTGCGCGAAGAATCTCTCCGTGTTGTCATTCTTGATGTATTACAAGGTCTATTCTTACCATGGCACTGGAGTGCGCTTACTTAGGATGTGTTCTGCGACAGCATTTTTGTATTAGATGGTTAATGTTAGATAACATTACATTAAATTATATGTTACATGTTAGTATAATGTACCTTTTTTTTGGTTAAAGTGATTGTATCACTGGGTTTTGATGAATTGTCCATTGATAAATGGGGAATAAGGTACTTAACGTAATATAACATGTTATAAAATTATATGTTGATCTCATTGCAACTTTGCCAGCACTATAGTGTATGTTGGTGGTACCCCCCAGGATATGTGTATACTTAGAGTAATACTTCTCTAATGTGGTGTGATATATTCTCACTTGACGTTTTATTCGTCAAGTTGACCTCATATTAGCCATTATAGTTATTTGCAATACTTCTTACCTCCGCATTATTTGTGCGTTACGAGCTTGTAGTATCTTGCTCTTAGATGTATTTTTTTTTTAATGTTCCATTTTTCCCCGGAGGGGTCAGTAAACTGTAACGGTCAGTTTGCTGAGTCTATGTAAGTAAAAATGCCTGATTAGAAGTTGGAAACATTATTATTAATTTCCTAGTCTAAGGGCATTAATCCAAGTTTTGTTGTAATGATTGTTGACAGGGTAGTGATCTCACTTGTCTGTTATGTCTGTGGTTGATTTGAAAACCGATGTCAGTTTTGCCTGATATGGTTTCAAACCGTCTACTTTGAGCTGTGCTCAAAAGGTCTTGCGTCTCGGTGTGCATGCGTGGCTTGTGGCGCGGTTTGGTAGAAGCCATTAACTGTCAGAGTACCGGGCTGTGTTTAAGAGAGTCAAGATGTCTCTTGATAAGTCTTCTGTGGTTCGACAAGATGTCGTGATTTATTTCATGTGTATTCTCAGCGCCTTGGAGGCGATGTGAGTGTGGTTATATTTATTCTGAAGGGACAGAAGGTAATTGACTTTTGAACTGTTTCCCTTATTGATAGAATCTTCATGACTCGTATTGTCGATAGCCTATGATTTTCCCTGAGCGGGAAAACGAACTACCTACGTATCCTGGAAAGGAAGCTTACTATGTATTCGGATATTATGCACTAGGCTGGTGCATGCCCGAAGTATTTATACATATTGTTCTGTATCCCGCATGGCGGCGATACTAAATATATGTGGCAGTTAGGGAACGACTTACAGTCACAGGGAAGGAATAAAGAGAATTATGAATGGGTAGGTTCAGATAGAGTACAAAAAGGAGATGCGTGAACAATGTTGCGCATGAGAGAGGTGAAGAGTAATCCAGTGAATGCACGCTTTTCTCAGCGGGCAGTCCAGAAGCATGAGGCAGAGAGGGAAGCCGCATATACGCGGATAGCCATGTTAATGGCGTATTCAAGTAGTTTAGATGATAATTATTTCATGGACAAGAAGTAGGTTGGGTAATGATTAACCCGAATTATTGAACAGTGAGAAATTCTTGTCCAGAAGGAGAAACGGTGTGAGTTAGTTATTATTCAGAAAGGAAAAGGTACGTAGAGTGTTTTACAATACATATAGACAGTAGTCATATTCTTCAGTGAGGCAAGGGAAATCAACATCCCCGGAGAGGTCCGGTCTACCAATAGATAACCTGAACACTGAGAACATAGATAACAATAAACAAAGAAACTATAAGGAAGAAAGAGCGGAGATAGAGACTATAGCACCTGAATGATCACTGATGGTTAAAAGGTCAGAAAGTGTAGATTCGATACTGGGCGAGAGAGAGAGAGTGGTGAAAGAATGAACTTACATTGTATATTCTATGATGGACCAAATGTGGAGGTCAGAGCAGACAGCAATGATCCTTTCATATGTAAATAAACACTATTCAAATTACCATGGCGTTATCGCATCCTGTGCTGTGTGTGTGTGACTGTGTGGTATACAGCATATTATAGCTAACCACAGAGGTAAGCGAACCTGGACAGACATTGTCATTTATGATTCATAATACAACCATAGCCTGTCACATATACAAGGTGGGATTCCCCTTGTTTGATGAAGAATCACCCGGAGGCCATTTAAACTGTAAGTCCGCCATTTTGTACGGCCGGTTGGAGTCATCTAATATCTGACTTACTAATGTCAGAGTAGAGTTTGTTTAAACTCACATATGGGATATATCTTCCCTGAAGCTGATGATTGAGAACATTGTACGAGATCAGCTTTACTAGATGCATGCATAGCTGGATGATGAACTTTATTAATATATCATGACCTGTTCAATGACTGTTGATATTAATGTCGGCATACCTGCCGCTCGTGGTGTAATAAAGTCCTGTAAACGTCAGAGCTGTTCCAGAACTCTATGAATTCATACCTGTGTAATTATAGAGTGTGATGTCCTGTTCCTGCCTACTTTCTACTTCCACGAACTTTCAACACGCATTCGCAAAACAAAACATTGAGATTCACTCAAGACAACACATTAAGACAAACTACACGAATGCCAGCATTGTTGGGTCCAACCAAGGACTGTATCGCTCATGTCAGCCTGTATTGAGCTGATTCATATTTATACTGCTACTGGTCATTCGTGTACATTCAACGTTTAATATTTACAGTGGCCAAGCTGTACCTATGCTATTTATGTCACGGGTACCCGCCACGCTTCACGCATACAGTGACATTCAAGACTATTGACATTGTCGAGCCTTACACACTAAGAGACGGCTCGTACACTACTACTGGCCTTCAATAGTGACCTAAATACAACATTAACATTTATACCGCCATAAAACCACTTTAACAGTCACATATTAGACAAACTGTCCTGTGTAGTTCCCTGGGGTGACACTTAAAAGACAAACTGTCCTGTGTAGTTGCTTTGGCAGGTCACATATTAGACAAACTGTCGTGTGTAGTTGCCTTGGGAGGTCACATATTAGACAAACTGTCGTGTGTAGTTGCCCTGGGAACCACATATTAGACAAACTGTCGTGTGTAGTTGCCCTTGGATCTCACATATTAGACAAACTGTCCTTCAATAGTGACCTAAATACAACATTAACATTTATACCGCCATAAAACCACTTTAACAGTCACATATTAGACAAACTGTCCTGTGTAGTTCCCTGGGGTGACACTTAAAAGACAAACTGTCTTGTGTAGTTGCTTTGGCAGGTCACATATTAGACAAACTGTCGTGTGTAGTTGCCTTGGGAGGTCACATATTAGACAAACTGTCGTGTGTAGTTGCCCTGGGAACCACATATTAGACAAACTGTCGTGTGTAGTTGCCCTTGGATCTCACATATTAGACAAACTGTCCTGTGTAGTTGCCCTAGGAGGTCACATATTAGACAAACTGTCCTGTGTAGTTGCCCTGGGGGGGCACATATTAGACAAACTGTCCTGTGTAGTTGCCTCGGGGGGTCATATATTAGACAAACTATCCTGTGTAGTTGCCCTAGGAGGTCAAATATTAGACAAACTGTCCTGTGTAGTTGCCCTGGGGGGTCACTTAAAAGACAAACTGTCCTGTGTAGTTGCCCTAGGGGTCACATATTAGACAAACTGTCCTGTGTAGTTGCCCTGTGAGGTCACATATTATACAAACTGTCCTGTGTAGTTGCCCTGGGAGGTCAAATATTAGACAAACTGTCCTGTGTAGTTTCCTTTGGAGGTCACATATTAGACAAACTGTCTTGTGTAGTTGCCCTGCGAGGTCACATATTAGACAAACTGTCCTGTGTAGTTGCCTTGGGAGGTCACATATTAGACAAACTGTCTTGTGTAGTTGCCCTGGGAGGTCACATATTAGACAAACTGTCCTGTGTAGTTGCCCTGGGCGGGGTCACATATTAGACAAACTGTGTTGTGTAGTTGCCCTGGGAGGTCACATATTCGACAAACTGTCCTGTGTTGTTGCCCTGGGAGGTCACATATTAGACAAACTGTCCTGTGTAGTTGCCCTGGGAGGTCACATATTAGACAAACTGTCCTGTGTAGTTGCCCTGGGAGGTCACATATTAGACAAACTGTCGTGTGCAGTTGCCCTGGGAGGTCACATATTAGACAAACTATCATGTGTAGTTGCCCCGTAAGGTCACATATTCGACAAACTGTCCTGTGTAGTTGCCCTGGGAGGTCACATATTAGACAAACTGTCCTGTGTAGTTGCCCTGGGAGGTCACATATTAGACAAACTGTCTTGTGTAGTTGCACTGGGAGGTCACATATTAGACAAACTGTCCTGTGTAGTTGCCCTGGGAGGTCACATATTAGACAAACTGTCTTGTGTAGTTGCCCTGGGAGGTCACATATTAGACAAACTGTCGTGTGTAGTTGCCCTGGGAGGTCACATATTAGACAACTATCATGTGTAGTTGCCCTGTGAGGTCACATATTAGACAAACTATCCTGTGTAGTTGCCTTGGGGGTCCCATATTAGACAAACTGTCCTGTGTAGTTGCCCTAGGGGGGTCACATATTAGACAAACTGTCCTGTGTAGTTCCGTGGGAACCCTTATTGAACAATCTACCATGTGTAGTTGCCCGGTGTCACTTATTGAACAATCTACCCTGTGTAGTTGTCCAGTGTCACTTATTGAACAATCTACCACGTGTAGTTGTCTGGTGTCACTTATTGAACAATCTACCCTGTGTAGTTGTCCAGTGTCACTTATTGAACAATCTACCCTATGTAGTTGTCCGGTGTCACTTATTGAACAATCTACCCAGTGTAGTTGTCTGGTGTCACTTATTGAACAATCTACCCTGTGTAGTTCCTCGGAAGGGTCACTTATTAGACAAACTGTTTTGTGTAGTTGCCCTGGGGGGTCACATATTAGACAAACTGTCTTGTGTAGTTGCCCTGGGAGGTCACATATTTGACAAACTGTCCTGTGTAGTTGCCCTGGGAGGTCACATATTAGACAAACTGTCTTGTGTAGTTGCACTGCGAGGTCACATATTAGAAAAACTGTCCTGTGTAGTTGCCCTGGGAGGTCACATATTAGACAAACTGTCCTGTGTAGTTGCCCTGGGAGGTCACATATTAGACAAACTGTCCTGGGTAGTTTCCCTGGGAGGTCACATATTAGACAAACTATCATGTGTAGTTGCCCTGGGAGGTCACATATTAGACAAACTATCTTGTGTAGTTGCCCTGGGAGGTCACATATTAGACAAACTATCCTGTGTAGTTGCCTTGGGGGTCACATATTAGACAAACTGTCCTGTGTAGTTGCCCTGGGGGGTCACATATTAGACAAACTGTCCTGTGTAGTTCCGTGGGAACCCTTATTGAACAATCTACCATGTGTAGTTGCCCGGTGTCACTGTAGAGTATCTGCGTTGTAGAGGTCTTGGCCACTACTGTAGAATAATACTCTCTTGTATAATAAACGTGTTGTTGTGTATTGGCCACTGTTGAATGTCTGGATGCGGATGTTATGTTTTGGGTCATGCACTTGAGCATGTACTGAAGAAAAGTTCTTCATCATTTACCTCTGCATCA